>JAQMCW010000023.1:31139196-31150920 GCA_030068335.1 Chrysichthys cranchii | reverse complement strand
TTTTGTGTCAATCAATTTGGACTCAAAAAAGTGATGTGTGTGTGTGTGTGTGTGTGTGTGTGTGTGTGTGTGTGTGTAAGCAGGATAGAAGACGGTGTGCGGTTAGGTATAGCTAGCTTTTAGATCAGTGACATACACCCTCCCAGGTCTTTAGGTCTTGCCTGCAGGTTAGCAGCTTCCTCAAGTATTCCAACTAGATGTTACGTTGCGTTAACCCTTAATACACACACCACACCAAAAAAAAAAAAACCCACATCGTGTTAATTCCCCTCCCTTACAGCTGCCGCCAAGACCTACCCGCTGTTCAATAGCCTTGCAGTAGGGTGTCAAAAAAAAAAAAAGTGAGGGGGGACGGCGGGGGACTGGTGTGTGAATAACAGCCAGCCGTAATTACCGAGGCTTTCAATATGACTAAGCGTGACAATCTGATGCAAGAACTGCCTTGTAGAGCAACTACAGCTGTTAGAGCTGGGATTTTTAGAGAACTAAAAGATTTTTACTGACAGGCCTTTTTTTTCTGAGAAATTAACTAAGTGTCTTCACTGGAACATAAATGTGTCATCAGAACCTCTTGATCCTTAACCCAAAGTACATTCTAAAACTATATTTGGTGTTTAAGATCTGATGTCAGTGAAATCTGTAAATCTCCTTGCTTACCTGCAGGGCACGCTGTTCCCGGCTCAATTTACTGGAATCGGCATAAAGCTCAGTGGTGACACACTTGAAGCGATCACCAACATATCCCGACGAGTTGGCGATCCTCTTAGCCAGGCTGGAGCGTTTGCTTTTAGAGCACCCATGTCCGTCTTCCTCGTCCTCAGGAGATTCCATGTTTTCTCGTTCTTTGCCCAGATCCATGTATTGCCGGATGGCATGATGCCTATCGGGTTTGAAATTTGCAGCGTCTGGTCGGACCCTGTCGCCGGAGGTCCTGGCGCAGCGCAGAGTCTGCTCTTCCAGCAAAGGAGGCAGCGGGCTGTGCTCGCTGGAACTGTCCTCGCCCTGGCTTTGCCCGGGAGACTCAGCCCGCTCCTGAGGCTCTGGAGGACTGCGGGGATCTGGCCGCCGCTCAGCCTCGGCTGGCTTGTATTCAACTGGCTGGCTAGAGCGCAGGATCTGCATGAGTTCTGGCTCCTTCACTTTGGAATTACCAGTACTCCTCGGCCCATCCCCTGTCCCGGTGCCGGCTGGCTTGGTGGGCTCTCTCTGCTTGGCAGGAGTGGTGCTGTACTTGTCTGGCTCAGGACTGCCATCTGTGTCGTCATGGACCAGGTCGATGCAGACGATGGGTTCTTTGCTTGCCGTGTGGGGTTTACAGCCAAGAACTTCTGGCCCCTCAGAATCTCTCTCAGCTGTGTAGCGTGCATCCTTGTCTGACATGCCGTGCTGCTTATAAGGGGACTCCTCCTGCTGCCAAGTCTTCTCCTGAGGCCTGGACCTCAGCTCAAGACGCTCACTGACTTTGGGGTCGAGAGGCAAGTGGGGAGACATTAGCGGATGAACCATCTCTTGTGAATCGTGGTAGGTTACATATTCTCCATGACTAGATGGTATTCCATAAGGAAGACCAGGCTTGTGAGGCAAACGCGTGGAATACAAGCTGTTGCTGTTCAGCAGGACTGGATGGGGGTACACTGGCGTCTTGCTAGGCAACTGCAAGTGTGGGAGTGACATGCTTTCAGGAACAGTGTATGGAAGGTATCTGTTAGCATATGCCAAGCTAGTGGGCAAGTAGCCCTCCCCTTGGGTCATGTAGAGGTGAGGGGGAGGATGTCCGTTTTCTATGTGAGGCTGCTGGGGCTTGAAGCCAATTTCAGGCGTATCAGATTTTTTAGGGGTCTTCACAGGCTTTGACGTCAGCGGCTGGCTGCTCCCACGATTAGTAGGTTGCCCCTTCTCTGGTGGGGTGGGCGCAGACTTTGGCCAATCACCGTTCACCTTAGGAGACGGTGAGGCAGACGATGGACGACATGATGAATTTACAACAACAGGAGCTGGGTTCGATACGGCACCACCGTTGGGTTCCCCAATCCTTGGACAGGAAGAGCTCCTCGGCTGTGAAATGACATGTTCCAGATTCTTATTTTTGATGACCGTGGAACCTTTGTTATGGTTGGATTCGGAACCGAGTGCCTGGGTCGTGCTTGGCACCACCCAGGAAGAGTGTAAAGTGCTAATAATCTCAGGCCTCTCTGGAGTTTTAGAAGAAGTGCTGACAGCAGAGGATGAGGGGGAAAGAGTCTCTTTTAGAAGCTCTCTGCTCGGAGGAAGTCCATAACGAGAGTTGGGAGAGTAGCCCAGATTTGCTAAAGCCTCCAGCTTTGGAGAAAATCCATTAGGAGGACCTTCAAAATCCGTGATCTTGCCGGATAGGTCTAAGGGTTTGTCCGCTGGGTCTTTGGTAGGGGGCCCCTGCTGTACAGGCTTCTCAGTGGAGGTTTTAACAGGCGAACTACAGCCTTTCCTCTCGCTTCCTCCACTCCTGTGCTGCTCTGAGCTCCCGTCTTTAGACTTCGACTTCTGACTAGCAGGCCTTATTGGGGAGCGATGCTCCTGGGGCATGTAGAATGGATGGGAAACTGCTGAAGCGGAAGAGGTTGACAACGAGGATGAGGGACTCCGAAACACGGGCTTTTGAAAGTCCGAAGTGCTTTCCACGATAGGTGGGGGAGCACCAGGGGGTTGGGAGGGTCGTGGAGTGGGCCGTGGTGCCTGCATCACCAAAGAAGTGCTCGAGTCTACTGGAACACTGGCACTAGAGTTGCTGGGTAGGCTAGCACTACTACTAATGGTGCTGCTGCTACTACTAATGGTAGTACTACTACCGCTACTGCTGCTTGAGCTCTTGCTGGAAGGGATTCGATTGGATTTGCTGCTGCTGCTGCTAATATTTCCACCGCTAGAGTGTTGCCTCTCGCTTTGTGCCTGGTGATGGGACTGAGCTTGCTGATGTAAGGCTTGCTGCCCAAAGGCAGAGGGCTCATGGTGAATCCGTGGCCCGATACTCTGTAAGGTTTTGTCCTGATGATGCACCAGTGGGGACAGTGCTGTAGGTGCTACCGTAGCTGTGGGGATTCTTAAAGGAGGGGCGAGAGGTGCCGATATAGGGGCTGGAGGATAAGGTGGCATGTAGAACAAGCGCTCAGCACCAGCTGCACTCCCTCCTGCCCCAGGACAAAGTGGCTGGTAGGCCAGGTGTTGGGTCAGGTATGGTGAAGGCTGTGACATAAATGATGCTTTGTACATATTCAGAGCAGCATACTTGCTGGATTCCAGAAAGGGATACAGTCCCGCCTCATGGTAAGGGTTCGTCCACGGGAGACGCAGGTAGCTGGCGCCGCTGCCACCATTTAATCCCAGGTCAGAGGGCTTATCAACACACCTGTCCAGGCCCAAAGCTTCGGCACCAGCTCCAGGCACAACCAGAGGTTTCTGAATCCCTGGCGTCGGGCTCTTATAAAGTCCAACGTAGCCATTAGTGGCCTTCCTGCTGTCCAGTGACACATCAGGTTTATAGAGCAATTCTGACATGCGATCCCCAACGTAGCCTTTATCTGTTTGCAGGGTTCGGATTCCTGGCGTATAAACCATTCCCCCGTGAACGTGGAGTCTTTCCCGTATTAGGCTGCTCTGATCAATGGCAAGTGCTGCGAGTGGGTTCATTCTGCAGGCTGCACTTGCATCCACCTGCAAGGAAAAAAGATTGAGAAAAAAACCCCCCGAAAAACAAGCCAGTTCAACCACAAAATGATTAACCCCAATTAATTCAAGTGGAACGCAGTAAACGGATATGATGAGAAAGCAAACATCGATTACAAGAAAATATACTCATTTCTATAATTACGATTACCGGGTTTCATACTGGTGGTCAAATTTCATAATCAATACCAAGGGTAACTTACACAACTCATACATAAAGTCAGCCTAAAATAAGGAGTCGCTAAGAAAGGGGTTTTTTGTTGTTGTTGTTGTTGTTGTTGTTTCCTGCACTCAAGTCTGAACGGTGCAGACGGGGCAATGTAGTGAAGGTCACAAGAGGGAAATTGTTCATAAAACTCGGTGTCTCCGAGGCTTACGCGGGGCAGACGGGGCTTTGATGTATGCTGTAGACGATGCCCAGCAGACAGATCTGATCTGTCTTCCCATCAAGCCCCGGAGAGACCACATCACGCATCTATGCCAATAAGATGGCGGGAATTTAAATGACATGGATCCCTACTGCCTACGTGCGTAAATAATCCAGAAAACAACTAGCGGGGAATAGAAATGTCACACGGAGAACTGACACACAAAAAGGAAGAAGAAAAACGTATGTTTTATGATGGCAGTTAAAACAGGGAGCGGTGTGTGTGTGTGTGTGTGTGTGTGTGGGGGGGGGGGGGGGGGGTAAAGGAAAATCATTAAGGGATCCATTTTTATGATTTATATGATAACCAGTCTTGGGCGGGGGTGGGGTTGGGGGGAATAAAAGCCTTACCATGCTTTGAATCACAACTTCTATTGCTTGATTAGTTTGCGTTGGATGTTCTAGTCTGCACCATCCCTTGACTGACTTCCTATAAGAGGGAAAAAAATCACAAAGTCAGACGGAATTCACAGATTCAAAGGGAGGAGGTTGCGTTATGGTATGGGAAAGAAATCATGCCATTTTCATGGTTCCGATTTTTTTCTTTCTTTGTTTTTTCTGGAAAACGCAAGGTTAGATCTTTTCATTTGCTCACACGCGCACACTTTTCACATAGGTCCGGTTCAAGGTTCTTCTAACCAGTTTGGCAGAATGGAATAAGCGCTCGGTATAAAAGGGGAAAAAAAAAAACAGGAGAGAGGAAAAATAAAAAAAGAGAAGGAAAGAAAAGCAAACAGTCTCTCTCCGGTCAGGCCTCAGTCTGACTGTCTCTGCTAAAGACGTCTGCGCTCGCATGGCCCGTATCCAGGCTGCGGAGCAGGATTCAGACCACGTGATGGTGTTATCTAGTCACAAGCGCTCTGATAAGGAATGCCGCCGTGCACTGTTCACCCTCCTCCTTCACACACACACACACACACACACACAAAATGCCCGGCGCCCGCAGATGAGGAGGTGGAGGAGGAGGGGGAATTTCATCATAGCGCCACTGAGGGAAAGATGCTATCACCCAGCCCCACCGCTTGGCAATGACATAAAAGCGGAGCTTTGTTGAGCTTGCGAGCCGCGCCTCCGTTATTGATGGCTCTACAGAGCCCTCGGATTTCAATAAGGCAGACCCGGGGCTCTTATCTGCAGATGCGGTCTCGGCCGCTGCCGTTGAAGGAGGGAGGCAGACCGCCCCCGGTCTCATCAATCAAAGCGGGCTTCGGCCTCACGCGCACAAAATCCTCTCGCTGCTGGAGTGTTTTCGTCACTTCCATGGCAACCTGTGTAGCAACAAGGCCAGAACGTTTAAGCAGGGAGGGTTCGTGGCCTGCCATTTCAGCCTCGCCGCGCGTGATCACAATAAAAAACAGCCGATTATAATGACGGCCTACGTAGGCTAGCGTGCGACTGTTGGGTTTTTTTCTTCTTCTTTTTTTTTTTCCTCCCCCCACCAATTCAAATATCCCTCTCACTCCCACGGAGGCACTTTCTGGCCGGGATCTGGTTCATGATCCGCGCGAGAAATTAACGGTGACCAAAGAGGAAAAAGAAAAAGTATATTAATTCCCATCGGCACATCAGAAAATCCTCCGCATAAATTCTGGCTTTCCGCTCTGAGCTGCAATTCCCTCCCGCCGTCCATTAAAGACTAATCCGAGCGAATCGTTCGGCCACACGCTCCCCTGCGCGCTCGTTTTCCGCGCTCTTAACGACCCCGCGTGCTAGCGCGAGTACATTATGCGTCCCGGGCTGCTTCGGCGGGAGATCGCTCGCCTCCTCGTAGAGCAGAAAATGCAGCTGAAAGGCAATCAATTGCAAAGCGACTCTCTCGGAGGCGCCTTTGTTCGGCGCGAAAAGTAACCCGACTCTAAATCGAGACTCAAAACAAACGCGTGGGAAATCTGCGGGCTTTCCCGTTAAACAGGCTCGGGTTTTGGTTTTTTGGTGTGCGCGCGTGTGTGTGTGTGTGTGTGTGTCTCAACAGTTTAATCAGCTATATCAGGATGTTTTTATATGATCTTCCTGCGTCCGTTATGTCCTTGCTGAAACACGCACGCTTCTGATTTGAAGCAGTACAGTGAACCCCGCGACATCGCGGTTCACCTGTCGCGGGTTCAGTGCGTCGCAGATTTTCACGTTTTTGATTCGTGGGTTTTCTGGGCTTTCGTGGGACTGTGGAACATTTGAATCGAAATAAAACAGTATGCACTGGATTTCATCAGTGGATGAATACACAGTGGCGGTGTACGCAACTTCCGCGTCCTCTAGTAAACAGGCTGTAAACAGGAAGTGACCTCACTGGCAGTAAGTACGCATGGAGAATTTTATATGTTGTTAAAATGACGTCTGTTTAAGAGTGTAGAAAGTGTTTAAGAGCGTAGGACGTGTTTATATGAGTGTGGAAATGGTTTATAAAGCCTTAATATATATATAAATAATAAAATTAATGTGACGGCACTACTTCGTGGATTTCGCCTATCGAGGGGAGCACCGGGACGTAACCCCTCGTGATAGGCGAGGGTTCACTGTACACCTACGGACCAAGAAAAAAACCCCAAAAACTGAGTTCTTCAAATACGAGAAGTCTCGCACTTTCACACTGTACATCTAACGCCTTTGTTCTAATAATGGATTAGAATAAAAACCAACCAAAAAAAAAAAAAAAAACCAGACAAGACCCAACTGTTGCCATGCTGAGGACAATATCACACGCCAACGATTGTGCAACTCGCCTGTGGAAGAAGGATTTACAAATAATGAACAATCAAAGCCTACACACACTCTTCTTTTTTTCCTTTCTTTTTTTTCTCCTTTTTTTTTTCCAGCGGTACGGATGAAAAACAAACCAAAAGCTGTTTCGCGTTTTCCTTTAGACTTTGTTTTTAAAGCTGTGTATGTGTGACTCTCGCGGGGAGACGCCAAGGGCACGAGGAAGGCGTGCGAGCAGCTGCGTCGCTCCGTGTCGGCAGCGAGACAGGCGATAAAAAAACCTTGGCACGCAAAAGACGAGAGAGTGTAAAATGTGCCAGATCCGAGGTGTGGATTTAGGCACATAAAAGCTCATAAATCCTGCGGTAAAAGGCGGAGGTGTGGCTTCGGAGACGGTTAGCAAATACATGACGCATGCGCTTTATCCTGGTCAGGGTCACGGTGGATCAGGGGCATGTCCCAGGAACACTGTGTGCGAGGTGTAAATACACCCTGGCCTATCTCAACACAGCACACACATACACACACACACACATATTCAAACCTGGGAGAGATTTAGAATCGTCAATCCACCTTCAGAGTTCAGATTTCCGCCTTTTTGCGAACAAAGCATGAAGCGCAGGGCGATTTCAGCCGTGTGGTCAGTTAACGTGAGAAGTTAAACCGCTGCAGGGTGGTGAGCGGACAGGAAGGTCAGAGTTCATGGCTTGGCGTGGTGGTGTAATCTGTCAAAAAAAATTGTTTTAAATAAAAAAATAAAAGAGTCCCAGGCTACATAACAAAGCAAATTTGGGATCATCATCATCATCATCATCATCATTATTATTTAGCACAACGGATGAGATCCCAATCAAAACTCAAAATAATAAAAATTAAATAAATAAATAATAAATGAAAATAATAATGATTTTTAGTGTTTTTAGGTTTAACACAGCTTTGTAATAAAATAAATAAATAAATTGCGTTAATGAGGCGGAATGACTCGATCAAACTGATTTGAAATTTTATATATATATATATGTGTGTATTTTTTTTTTTTTTTTTTAATCAGAGCAAACAAAAACAGCCAGCGCTGAATTATCAGCTCCACAGTACATGAGAGAAGCGTTCAGCGTGGACACAAATAAAATTTGCCCGGTAAAAAAAAAAAAAAAAAAACCCGCGAAAAAGCAAATTTGCTTAAAACACAATTTTAAAAAATTGAGGGGAAAAAATCTGAGCTAAAAAAATAAAAACAGCGATTTTATTTCCACCAGCGCGGAAATAAAAGCTCACAGAAATGGGCAAGAGTGCTGATTTTTTTCTACGACTAATCCAGCTAGCTAGCTAACCTGGCCCCCTCTACAGGTTCTCTTCGGAATTGCAGCACACTGGGATTTAATTTTTCTTTCAGCGTCGGTGAGCTAGAATTCTGCTGGCTGTTGCTCAAGAGGTAATACTCTTACCCATGCTTCTGTCAATGAACAACTCCAACTGCAGGCACGCTCACGGTCCCGAGAGCGTTAGCCGTTTCCGCCCCACACACACGCACACACACACACACACACACACCCTACTACTAAACGGTCATAAACTGGTGAGCGATAAAATCGCTTTCATGAAAGCAGCGGAATGGCCACAAACCTAGCCAAGAGTCTTAGTGGGGGAAAGAAAGAACGAAAGACCGAAAGAGGTTATAGCCATGAAGGACAAAGCGGCCTGGATAAACGATTAGCCTGCCCCGGTGACGACGAGGTGCAGAGGGGGAGGAGGAGGAGGAGGAGGAGGAGGAGGAGGAGGAGGTTGTTCAGACTCTCGAGCGCCCGCGGGATCTTTGTCTCCGACGGAGCGCGAGAGAACATGCCAAGAACAACAGCGCGCATTCAAGATCAAACTCCAGGCAAGCTGGTGGCCAGATGAGGGGTCACTCTCAGGACTGTGTGCAGGATCATACCCGCGGATCGATTTTCACTTGTTCAAACGGAGGCTTGTAAACGGGCTGAAAGGCCGAGTCGCACGTGGTGGTTAGACACGTCGCCTTGCGCTATGCGTCATGCGTGATGTTATCCCCCTCCTTAGACACGATTCGTTTATTTGCGCATGAATCATAATTATTCACATGGTTTCATTTTTCCGCCTGATCACATCTTCACACATGGGCATAACATGATGAAATGCACTTAGACGGGCTGTTGGGTTTCTTTTTTTTTTCTTTCTCCCAGCTGAGAGTTTCCGGTGGAGGTTTATCGTGGTTTATGGAACCATCTTGTCGTCTCAGGGAGTTTTCCCTTGCCACCGTCGCCACAGGCTTGCTCATCAGGGATAGGTGTACATATATACACACACATATATGCACTTGTAGATATGTTTATAGATTAATAACCCTTTCACTGGACATTATATCCTGTGAAGCTGCTTTGTGACAATGTCTGTTGTTAAAAGCGCTATAGAAATAAAACAGAATTGAATCGAATGTAACTTCCATTTCCTTCTCTATCTATCTATCCATTGCAAATAGATTTTATATATATATATATATATATATACAGTGAACCCCTGCAACATTGCGGTTCACCTATTGTGGGTTCAGTGCATCGCGGATGTTCGAATTTTGATTCGTGGAATGTTTTGGCTTTCGCGTGACTCTGGAATATAAAATATAAAACTGAATTTTTTTAAAAAAAAAATGTTAATTCAAACATTAAAAGAACATTTAAATTGAAATAAAACACTATGCACTGTATTTCATCAGCGAATGAATACACAGTGGTGGCGTACGCCACTTCCGCTAGTAAACAGGCTGTAAACAGGAAGTGACCTCACCGGCAGTTGGTACGCATGTACCATTTTATGTATTGTTAAAATGATGTATGTTTAAGAGTGTAGAAAGTGTTTAAGAACATAGGACGTGTTTATACGAGTGTGGAAAAGGTTAATAAGAGAGTGGAAATGCTTTATAAAGCCTTAATATATATATATATATAGAAATAATAAAATAAATGTGTCGGCGCTACATCGCGGGTTTCACCTTTCGCGTGGGCGCCTGACCGGGACCCCGCGATAGGCGGGGTTTAACTGCGTATATATAATCTTGCGTGTATATGGATATGGAGCCGTACTGCTGGTATTGCTGGGATTATTTTGTTGTCCAAAATCTTAACCCGTCAATTACGTGAACACGCGTGGAACGTGCGGAGGAGTGGAGAACCATGCGATTTGTTTCCCCCTCCCATAACACATTTACCCTTTGTTTATTTTTCATTTTTGCCTTCAGCTCCATAGAACGTCCAGGTTTCCCTATAGCCGCTGATCACACAACTTCATCCGCGAACCAAAACACTGTCAGCAAACAGAGAGGGGGGGGGGGGTGATTTCAGTCGCCGAGCCTGCGAGCTCCTATGCTATTAGTCTCGACAGCTCACGCGGCACCACCATTTCACAGCTTGTGAGCTTAGACAACTTCGCGGAAGAGTGCACAGGATGGGGGGGGTGAGGATGGAGGGAGCGGGGCATTTCAGTAATCCAGAACCGGCTTCTTCTTAATATTTACATCCACAACATCCCATGTTGTGCACAGAAACAGTGCGTAAATGGAGGTTTGTGGACGCACACACACACACACACACACACACACACACACACGTATGTATGAAACGTTGTGTCTGGGAGTGACCACAGTGTGTGTGTGTGTGTGTGTGTGTGTGTGTGTCTGGGAACTTTTCTCCCCCCTCCCTGCACGTGCGTCTCAAGAAACTTCCAGAACCTCTGGACGTGCACGCATCATTAGAAACGTTCTTGTGTGGCATCCAAGTCTCATTTCGCTGCACTTAAGCACTCTCAGGTCTCTGCACGGGTGCCTGAGTGTTATGGAAGGAGGGGAAAGAGCATGCGCTGGTGCGTGCGCGCGTGTGTGTGTGTGAAAGACACTTAGGTCAATACGACGGCAGTTTCTAGGAGGTGAGATACTGGAGGCCAGGGTGTATTTCGACAGGACATGAGGAGTTCCACAGTGCGCGCACACTCTCACACGCCACTATCACCAAAACAGTGTGAAAAGGCCGCGCGCTCGGACGAGGCCGCTCGCATCCTGAAAAACAGCAAAGAATCAAGATGCATGTCAGATAGCGTGTCGGCGGTGGGGCCGAGGGCTCGCCAAGAAGGAACGCGCTGACGTTTACGCTCGCGCGTCACACGCCTAGCTCCTGACTGGACTCCGAAGGACCCGGAGACACCGGAGGGATGGTGTAAACTGGTGGGGGTTTGGTTTTTTTTTTTGTTTTTTTGGTGCTGTAGCCTACTTTTGAAGTGGCTCCGAGCAACGTTATTAAAATAAACACGTGGGTGAGTGTTATTCAGGAGCGCACGCAGGGATGGGAGCTGAAACGGAGAGAACTGAGAAACAGCCACATAGCAATAATAATAATAATAATAATAATAATAATAATAATAGCGACAACAATAAGAGTGTTCCATGAGGACGGTTTTAGTGTCGACTATTAGACAGCCCGGTCCCACTTCAGCACACTGTTGATTCGCTTTGGAACACTTAGTAAGAATTATAATGATGATTTAAATAAATAAATAAATAAATAAATAATTTTAAAAAAAAATTTAAAGCGCGCGTGTGTGCGCGTTCACGCGTTTAAACCTTCGAGCGCGGTGCGCGGCTTTGTTTTTCCGCTATACCGTGTAACATCGCGTGCACTGAGGTGTTTTTTTTCCCCTTCTTTTCTTTTTTTCAGTGGTACTCCGTTCCTCGCGCTGGCTGTTGGAAAAAAAACACGCGCGCGCGCACGCACACACGCACACAGAGAGAAAAGGAAGAAAAGAAAACAATGTGTAGGCGTCGCTCCGGGCGCTCCTGCTGCGGCACAGGGAGAGGGAGAGAGAGAGAGAGGGGGGGGGGGGGGGGGGGGGGGGGG
>JAQMCW010000023.1:31112291-31135559 GCA_030068335.1 Chrysichthys cranchii | reverse complement strand
AAGAAGAAGAAACATCCACAAAGGTCAGCTAAGAGGAAAGCCCCGTCATATATATATATATATGTATGTATGTATGTATATATAACACACACACACACACACATATGCACGCGTGTGTTTCTAAAAATCACTCGTGAAGATGACAAATATCCCGGAAATACAGGCGTTTGGGGAGGAAGGAACGCGAACTCGAGTCCTGTAACGTCTCGCGCACGCTCGCGCAGTGGAGTGGAGTGGAGCTCGTGCCGAGCCGGTCACTGAGCCACCGAGGAACCGCGCACAAACATGTTTACAAACAACTTTTGTTATTATGGAGCGCGTGACTGGCATACGTGCGTCCCTGAGTGGGGATTATCGTCCGGGATCATGTCGTTTAAAGCTCAAACTCGGACACACACACACACATACACACGCACACAGCCCGCTGTAAATAAAGTGCAGAACTTCTTACCGGTAATGAATGAGCAGTGTGGAATCCGGTGCTCCGTGAGCACGAGCGCTCTTTTCCCTCTTGGTTGAACTCACAAAGGACGGAGCGCGAGCGCCGTGTCAGGACGGGGCAAGGCAAAACAAAACAAACAAACAAACAAACAAACAAACAAACAAAAACAAGGGGAATGAAAATAAATAGATAGAATATCCGGGCTGAGAGTGGAGACGGGCGCGCGCCCGAGCCGGGACTTGTTGTCGTGGTCGGGACTTCAGGGTCTCCGGGAATATCCGCTCAGAGCAGAACGCGCTGCCGGGCGCGGGACACGCACGCGCATCCTTAAATTCCCCTCAGGAAGCCCCGAGAGCCAGTCCCGCTCCTTTGTCCGGACAGAGCGCGAGTCCATGTGGTGTTGAGAGCGCGAGCGCAGAAGGCGGCTGAGCGGAGACTTCCCTTGCCTTTGGACTCCGGGGGACACTCAGGCGCGCGCGCACGTACACACACACACACACACACTCACACACACACACACACACAACAACAACAACAAAAAACTAATTCGGTCCGCTCGCGCCTCGTAGCGCCATGTTGGGGGCTCGGCGAGACACAGGCGAGCACGGCGCGCGACGGTGCGGTTCCTCCTCACTCCTCACGCGCACAAAGCGGGATAAGCCGGCGCCGGCGACGAACACACAACAACACTGCCGCTCATGGTTTTCTCTTTCTCTCCTTTCCTCTTCTCAAATCCTCCGCACGAGACGCCACGCCACGAGCGCGCTTTGTTCACAGCTTTACGAACGCGTGAGATCCCGAACGCGCAGCTGAGCGGCCGGAGTGTCGGAAACTGCTGCTCTTTTCGAGCTCGCGCGCGAGACTGGCTACTGACTCACTCACTCACTCACTCACGCTCTCTCTCTCTCTCTCTCTCTCTCTCACGCGCCCTACCCAGAAGGCCAGTCGGGGAGGTGGGGGGGGGACCGCAAGTACCATAAAAACCTCCGCGCGACGCCCGCGAATGAGAGAGAGAGAGAGAGAGAGAGAGAGAGAGAGAGAGAGAGAGAGAGAGAGAGTAAACAAAATAAATCGGCAGCCTGACGGACACAGAAAACATCCCCACAACTACACAGTGTGTATCACAAACAGAGAGAGAGAGAGAGAGAGAGAGCGAGAGCTCGCGCCTCTCAGGAGACACGGAGTTCCATCTCAGACACGCGCACACCAAGATCTCATCACTTTAACTCACTTTCTCACGCGCCACGATCCGCCACCAGAAGTCTCATTTAAACAATGAATGATATACATATGGGGGAAAAGAATAAATGATAAATAGGGGGGGGGGGGGTGGACAAATGGATGCTGAAAGAAAGAAAGAAAGAAAGAAAGAAAGAAAGAAAGGGGGTTGAGGGAGGAAAGAAAAGTTCGAAGAGATAAAGAATAAAAGAAAGGCTGGAGGAAAAAAGAGTGTTAGATGGACAGAAAGAATGAAAGAAAGATTAAAAAAAAAAAGAAAGAATGAATGAAAGATAGAAAGAAAGAGGGTTGAGGAAGGCAAGAAAAGCTTGAAGAGATAAAGAGTAAAAGAAAGGGCAGAGGAAAAAAGAGTGTTAGATGGAAAGAAAGAAAGAAAGAAAGAAAGAAAGAAAAGTTAGAGAAGGAAAGAGAAAAGCGGAATGAGAAAGGGACAGGAGAAGAATGGAGGGATGAGCTTGGACTGAGAGCCAGGAGACGTTTGGAGATGAAACACACTCAGTGTTTATTTTAGCGCGTGAACCTCTTGAGCTTTGACCGCACGGTCACGTGACTGAAGCCAATCACGGAGACAATAACGTCAGGAGATATCGCACACGCGGCGGCCTTACTGAGCGCGAGCGGGATTAAAGCCGGTCGTAAAGCCGAGGCGGGGGAATCTTTCCGCAGTAAAACCGGCTTGAGATCAAACAAAGAAAGGTCCCGCGTGCGCCGCTTGAACAGCCTGTACCGGAGCTCAGCGCGCGCTCGCACCGGGCCCAGTGTTCACGCTGAGGAAGAGCTATGATCGCGCGAGCTGAGAGAGGAAATGGGTCTCGCTTGAGGCCGAACTGGGGGAAGGTGGTGTGTGTGTGTGCGTGTGTGTGTGTGTGTGTGCGCTCAGGGTTACCCTCCCCCACGCGCTCTGCATTTTTAAATAAAAGATAAAAGCCTTTTCTTTTCCCTTTTTCTTCTCTGACTCCAGCTTTCTCTGCACTTTCTCTTTTTTTGCTCGATTCTCCCCGCTGTCTTTCTTTCTTTCTTTCCATTTTTTTCTAGGCTTGGTGCTTTGGGTTGACGCATTTGTTTCTCCTATCTATCTATCTATCTATCTATCTATCTATCTATCTATCTATCTATCTATCTATCTATCTATCTATCTTACTAGCCCAACTTCTTTAATTCCTTTCTTTCTTTCTTTCTTTCTTTCTTTCCTTCTTTCTTTCAGACAAGTAAGGTTGTGTATGACATTTTATTTACAGGTGGACATTAAATGTTACCCCCCCACCCCCGGAAATGAACAGATGACTGAGTCTAGTGATCACGGCTTATTCTTATTCTTATTATTATTATTATTATTATTATTATTATTATTATTATTATCATCATCATCATCACATACCTATGAAGATTATATATATATATATATGAAATATACTGTATTATAGACTATATTAACACTCGAATGTAAAAGTTTGTACCCCTTCACCTGTGTGTGTGTGTTGGGGGGGGTGGGGGTGGGGGGGTCTGTGCGTGCACACACGCGCACGTGTTACCCTACAACAAGCCAACAAGTAAAAGCGTGAGAAAATATATAACCACAGTCAGCCATTAAGGCTGCTTGAACTTGTACACATTATAACAAACACAATTTTACCAACAGGAACATCAGGGAAACCCAACACATGGTTTTACTGGTCACCTGTCTGTTTTTTTTGTTTTGTTTTGTTTTGTTTTGGTTTGGTTTGGTTTTTTCGTCTTTTTATCCCAATTTCCCCCCTTAACTTAGCTTAACTTAACTTTAACTTAACTTAGCTAATTTGCATATTCATGAATTAATGGGTTATTAATTACTAATTGCATGCATACTGAAAAGCTATGGGTATGATATAGGCTCAAAGTTTCACCTTTCCACTTTGGATGCGTTGCACATGATTATATGCAGCAACCTGTATCATCACCACCAACACCACTACCATCACCACCACCACTACCATCACCATCGCCACTATTACCACCATCATCACCACTATTACCACCACCACCATCACCACTATTACCACCATCATCACCACTATTACCACCACCACCATCACCACCGCCACCTATTACCACCACTACCATCACCATCGCCACTATTACCACCACCATCACCACTATCACCACCACCACCACCATCACCACTATTACCACCACCACCATTACCACTATTACTACCACCACTATCACCACCATCATCACCACTATTACTACCATCACCACCGCCACCTATTACCACCACTACCATCACCATTATTACCACCACTATTACCACCACCACCATCACCACCACTATTACCATCACCACTATCACCACCACTATTACCACCACCACAATCATCACCACTATTACCACCATCACCATTATCACCACCACCATCACCATTATCACCACCACCACCATTATCACCACCACCATCATCACCACCATCATTACCACTATTACCACCACCACCATCACCATTATCACCACCACCACCATCACCACTATTACCACCACCACCATCATCACTACCACCGCCATCATCACCACTGTTACCACCACTATTACCACCAACACCACCATCATCACCACTATTACCACCACCACCATCATCACTACCACCGCCATCATCACCACTATTACCACCACTATTACCACCAACACCACCATCACCACTATTACCACCACCACCATCATCACTACCACCGCCATCATCACCACTATTACCACCACCACCATCATCACTACCACTGCCATCATCACCACTATTACCACCACTATTACCACTACCACCATCACCATTATCACCACCACAATCACCACTATTACCACCATCACCATTATCACCACCACCATCACCATTATCACCACCATCATTACCACTATTACCACCACCACTATCATCACTACCACCGCCATCACCACTATTACGTCATCAATCCACAGGACAACGTTTTAATTTTTTAAGCACCAGCTCTCTAGCTTTGAACACACTTCCATTCAAAATGCAATGCAAACTAAACACACCGTGTGCGTGTGTGCGCGTGTGTGTGTGTGTGCGTGTGTGCGCGTGTGTGTGTGCGTGTGTGTGCGCGCGCGCGTGTGTGTGCGTGTGTGTGTGTGTGTGTGTGCGCGCGATGATTCGCTACTTAATCCGATCTCCCCTCGCGCGCCCTCCTCCCTGCTCCCCCTCCCTCAGTGTCCCCATTGTGCAGCTCCGTGATTCCCGCTGAGAAAAAGAAGACGAAAAGGCGGGGGAAAGAAAGAGAGAGAGAGGGGGGCTCCTCTTGAATGCAGGTCCATCAGCGCGAGCCCGGCCCGTCTGTGACTGTTAATGTGCGTGCGCTCGCGCTCATCACGAAAACCGTCCCTGGCAGGCGCGAGCGAGGGCTCTTGGAGGGAGAAACAACAACAGCAAAAAAACCCAACCAACCCACAAACGACGACAGGCTTGGGAACTTGGGCCTCGTCCCAAACTGCTCCATTACTGCCCCACTGGACACAGGCTTTACTCAGGGGGAGGGGGGGGGGGGGGGGGGGTTAATGAGTTGTGCATAATTAATTTAGATGGGGAAAATAAAGTGGACTGGCACGTGCACACACTCTCGCACAGTGTCAGAAATGCAAAGGTACCAAACCAAAGGTGCTTTTCCTTATCGCTCGAGCGGTACCACTGGGACCTTCAGTGCCTTCTTTTACCAGGGAAGGTGCATGCATGTGGAGTAGCTTCAAACCTGAGGAGGTACCTCAGTGGTCCTTCTTTTTACAGGTGCTCTTATAAAGATCTCAGGTGGGGAAATGCACAGAGCAGAACTGCCTGAATGAGATGATCTTAAGTTATTACGAGTAGAAATAAGAAGCCAAAATGATCAGCCTCTTTCATCCTAAGAGTGATTTTAAAAAATTCAGATATGATTTTTATTCATTTTTATTCTTAGACGTGGATTAAGCATTGTGCTAAGTCGGACAAACTGAGAATTTAGGTTCAGCAAAGTTGAATCTCATGGAATTTGAGATCTTTAACGAGCACATCAACAAATCAGAATGAAAACATTATGGGGGTTTTTTTGCACCCTTTTTTGTGTACACACTTTAAATAATAATAATATTTAACTGAGCACATAACCGAACACCAGTGAACTACATTGCAAAACTACAGCTCAGTACTCCTTTTAATGAGAGCTAAAAATGTCCTACAATATTGCACGTCCAATAAATCAATCAATCAATAAATAAATACATTTTTAAAAAAGCCCATAAGAGTATTATTCCCTGTTGCTGCGGTGCCGCCATGCACGGTGCATGCTTTTTTACTCGAAGCGTTCCTTGTGTACCTGGGAACCTTTAAAAATAATCTAAAGCTTTTCTAGCAAAAAACGCCCAACACGTGCACCCTCCCTCCAAGCACAGGTACCTTTACACCACATGGGGCATGTAGAGTACCGTTACTCTCTACGCAGGGTAGTACTAAAGTGTGGCCGGCTAAAACAAATTGTTGCCAGGCTTTTCCTAAATAGCCTACAACAACAACAACGCTTGTTTTATGTCAATAATATTAACATTTCAAAAATTCCACAATATAAATGTGTATATCAGAGCTTGTTGATATTAATAAAGTGTAAATGATCATCCGGTCAGCGCGATCATTTCGCATCGTCACAATTCCCGTCGTTACATATCAGAACATGCTGCATAACCAAAGATCGGCGCTGCCCCGAAGCCGTATGATGAAACCAGGCATAATGACTAATCAACAGAGAGCGTGAACGGAAAAAAAACCCCAAAAAACGACAGATCTTGTGGTGATGTGCTGGTCTGAAAACCCATCTTTAATGACTAACGCTTCCTTTTCCCACGCTTAGTGTTACGGGCAAATCCCTTGATGACGCTTCTCTTTAAACGTTCCTTCGAGCAAAGCTAGATTGAATTTTGGTTCTTTCTTTCTGTCCACCCCGTCGTTAGCGTTAGCCCAAACAGAAGCGAATATCCTCAGGGGAGGGGTTAGATCAGGAGCTCGCGATTCCTCGGGAATGTTTTCAATATTTAAACAATGCATTAAGTCCCAAAGAACTGTCACCGTTAGTGAGTAGTTAGCATGTATGGTACCTCCTGCCTACCTTGCACAGATGATTAGCATTGTGTGGATATGGGGAAGATCCCTGCACCAATGTGTATGGAAGGAGTCTCCAGTTTCAGCACAAGAGTCAGAGGTAAAGCCATACCGCTAAGTGTTCACGCTGAGTGTTTAGGCTTTGCAGTTTCTTGTTAATGTGATGAGCGGCGTTACGTTACAGGACGTTATGGTACATTCTCCTGCTTCTGATGAACATCTCTCTGGCGATATCGTCTCCATTCCTTAAGCTAAGAAGCTCTATGGAATCTAGGACATTAACAAAATGGCGGTTGCGTGCGCCGGGGTTCAGCTAAAGAGGAAATGGGGAGGTGAAGTCGACTACAGGGTGGTTCAGGGGGATTAGAATGCGGCCCTTGAAATCTGTCAGGTGAGATGTTAATTGAGAAACGACGCCCTTAAATGCTAATGCATTATTCAGTCCCTCGTGCTTTCTGTAACTGACCCTTTAATGTAGCGCATGGAATTCTGGGAGATCACCGGGAGGTAGTCGACAGGAAGTAACTGTTGTCCAGGATGTGACAAGCTAAGTCGGAGCTATTTTTCATATCGGTTTATTTATTATTTGCAACAAAACAAAAACCATTATCAGTATTCCTCCGTCAAACTTCCTTAAAAGTTTTATATATTTTAAATAAAACCTGATCACTGCCTCCTTATCAGAGAAGGTTCCACGGAGAACCATCAAATACTAGGAACCCTTTTAAAGAAGCCTTTAGGGTGTTTGTGATAATATGATGGGTAAATCTGTGGAAGAAAATACTTAGGAACCTTCAGATCTTCGGGCAGAACCCAAGTATTTTTTGGTTTTTTTTGCTATGGAAAAGGATTTCAAAGAGAACTCTTCTTTGGAAGCCAAGAGTCATTAATTATGCAAAAAATTTATTTGTCCAAAAACAAATCAAAATACAGTGGAACCTCTGGGCCGGAACTTAACTGTTCGTGAACCGAATCAATGTTTCCCATTGAAATGAATGTAAAGATGCAAAATTTTGGTGGATTTTCTGGTCGGGAACCACCTTCGGAGGCATTCGTGACCAGAGGTTCCACTGTATTTATCAAAATATTCTTGCCTTCCAAAGAGGAACATATAAAAGTTCTAATCTACAAACAAACAAACAAACAAACAAACAAACAAACAAACAAACAAACAAACAAATAAATAAAGTGCTTTGTTAGAGAACACACAAAGAAACCCATTTTGTGTCCTTACTGATGGGGTCCGTGCGTGTCACAAAGAATTAGAGCTCTTAAAAGTTCTTCATGGGTTCTTCAGCAGTCTATTAAATAATTAACGGTTCTCAAAAAAAAAAAAAAAAAAAAGATCCCACTCGGAATACCTTCTCACAAAAAAAAACCCAAAAAAAACCACACACATAGAAACTTCAAAACCCAGATTTCTTTTTGAAGGCTAAGAAACCCAATTAGCTCAATTTTTTTAAGGCTCATAGCATCAAAAAGAAAGTTCTACTAGGAACCCTTTCTGATAGAAAAAACATAGAACTTTAAAGAGTTCCAATGGAAGGAAGCGTTATAACGAACATTTAAATAATTTTGGAAAATGAATGTTAATTGGCTTCCAAATTAAAAAAAAAAAAAAAAAAAGGTTTTCTGGAACCATTAAACCTTCAATGAAGAACCTTAAAACTAAATGTTCTTTTGTAAGCAGAACCTTTATTTATTTATTTATTTATTGTGAACAATCCTTGATCATCCAATCACCCTGTGAAGAACTTTGGATAAGTGAACGTTCTTGACGTCCAAAATCTGGTTCTGCAGAGAACTTAGATCGGCATCACCATTAATACGTACACTTTTAGAAGAAAACGGGTTCTTCGCAGGTTCTCCAGGGTTTCCACAGGGAAAAGTTCTACGCAGAACCGTTAAAGGGTTTTGCGGAAGCTAAGAACACTTCATTATTAAATTTTTTCTAGGGTTCGTTAAATAATTACCGATGGCTAGCTTCCAAGAAGCTTCCACTTGGAAGGCTTTCTGAGCACAACATCTATGTCGCAGCGTTTGAAATATTTTATCCAGTAAAACCTAAAAGAGTTGCGTGAACGTGTGGACCGAACTCTTTTTAGAATTAGTGCTCATCAGATAACCACCTTGGTACACACACAGGAGAGAAAAAAAGGGTTCTTCAAGGGTTCCTTAAAAGGTCAGTGGATAATTAGGAGTTTGAAGCCTTCCAACCTGCTCTCCGCCTGGGGAATCCTGCTGTAGGGTTCTACACGGAACTGTGCTTCCTGTAGAAGATCGATTACCCATCCTAAACGTCCTAAGCGTGTAGTATGCGCAACTCTGGAGCATCGTAATACTCTGAAGAACGCTCCTCCTGCATGCCGCGGTTTTACAATCCACAAGCCGGAGCGTAATTCCATTAGAAACACTTCTCATAGTTCACACGGCATGTAATGAAATTTTTGATTAAACTGAAAAGGCCATGTCTAATTCGCTGTGATTCAGGAAGCCTCGCTGGTGTGGGGTTTTTTTTTTTGTTGTTGTTGGGTTTTTTTCTTTTTTTCTAAGAGAACACAGATGGGGACCTCGCCTCGGAGTCAACATCACCATTATAAGAAGAAGGGAAAAAAAGAAAGGAAAAAAAGGGGACCGTTCTCACGCAATTATTTTCCTGTCACATCATCGTACGCGTCCGCAATGATGAAATCGGAACTACGCGACGCTCCAAGTGCGACCGAATGATCTTGAAGTTTTGGAAATTTTAATGAAAGGAACTTCATTTACATCTTTATTACGTTAACGCTGCGATCGCAAATCATCATGCGCACGGTTAAGGCTTTCCCAAATCGCCCATTAAGTGCCGAATCGCACAATTAGACCTAGAACGCGTTATAATTCATGCAAGGGGGTGGGCTAAAATAAATACTAAGCTACCAATAGCGGCGATACACGTCCGAAACTACGCAGTTTGTAGGTGGTGGTGTGAAGCGTGCACCACAACAATCAACAATACAGTATACCCATGATGAGATTTTTTTTCCTTTTTAAAGAAAGACACGTTACCCCTAAAATCCAATCCAAGAACCGCGGTTTCACTTACGTTATAGCAGCTATAAACAGTCGTCCCCTCGACACTGGGCGTTTTTTCTCTCTGGTGAAGGTAATATGAGTAAAAACACAGCTTGTCAGGGCGCGAGGCGTAAAACCGAGTGTTGTGAAGATGCCAGATGAACAGCTTCACCTCTGACACTGGAGACTCCTTCCATAGCGTCACTGTTACCACGGAAACTATACCGTATCAGAACTAGCGCATTCATGCAGATTCATGGTCCTCCCAAGACTCCTAATTTGGCGCCTGGAACTTCTCCAAACGAAGCCGAACCCAGCGTAAACATGGTGAGGGTGTGAGAGCGCTGGGATTCGAACTCACGCCCTGGAGGTAAGTAAACTCCTGAGTCAGGGGTGCTACCACTCATCCCCCATGACGTGCGAAAGCAAAATCCCAGGACTCTTCAAAGTGCATGGAGAGCCACCAAATAATCTACCATTTAAATAAATAAATAATTAAATTAAATTAAATTAAATAAAAAATTTCCACGTGGCCTGAGCGCTGTGTTTCACGTAGCTTGGGATATTAGTTAGCAAAACAGTACATTTGCTTAGATGATATAATTGAAAACAAAATGATTTGGGGTTAATTTCCTTTATTTCTACCAAAAGAAATTCTAAAGGGACAAAAAAACCCCACAGCGAGCTCGTGCGAAGTTGCCCAGCTATTAAAAACATTCTGATGTAGCAAGAGCTCCTTCATGTGGTCAGACGTGGTACTGCAGGCCAACTGACTTACTGTATTAATCAATGACCTCACGGTTCCGGGTCATTTCCTGTCAAACCCTCGAACCGCTCCTGACCAATCAGAATCCAGCACACGCATGTACAGTTGGGGATGCCAATTCTGATAATGTTTAATAAAATCTGCCTACCTTTAGATTTCTGGATCAATTAAATCTCATGTCTGGTTTTAAAACCAGAGTAACGAAGAGGAATATTTTTTATTTTCGATTTTTTATTCGTTTTAGTTGTTGTTGTTCACTTTGGACTGCAACTCAGCAACTCTGAAAACTCTAAGTAAAAACATGCCTTCTCTGGTCCATGTTTTTAAACGTCATCTATAGTTTATTGCTCTGTGTTTCAAAGTGGTTTTAGTGTGAAAAGACGGAACACTATTTTTTTTATTTTTTTTTTTATTTTTTTTTTACATGGTAATGTGAATGTTGTTTACATAAAATAAATAAATAAATAAATAAATAAATAAATACCTTAGTGTACTTTTGGTCCTTAAGAACAACTCCTGGACCTTTAATCAGCTCTTAGGGTATATTTTAAAGGTAAAACTTCATGCACATTTGCAGGTAAACGATCCAAAAGACCTTAGGGATAAGGCAAGGTTCTGTTTAGTACCATTTCCTTCCTGAGAATGAAGAATGTTGATCAGTCAAAAGTTGACTGCAGGATGTGGTGGGAAGGGGGAAATGCTTTAGAGTCAGGAGTTTAATTAAGAAACTGAGATTTTTTTTTTTTAATATTCAAAGCAGTACTTTTATTCTAAAAAAAAAACCAAACAAAAACCAAACCAACCAACCAACAACAAACAACAATAACAACAACAACAAAAAAAACCCGATCTCCAAAGATCTTAGGTGATTTTCTTGAGTTAATTAAACCCCCAGCTGAGCTAATTATCAAGTTCTTAATTAGTTTAACCAGGACAAGAAATAAGAACTGCACAAAAACAAGCAAACAAAGAAATAAACTAAAGGGTCATTTCCCCATTCTTTCTCTCTCTTTATTATTATTATTATTATTATTTTTTAATACAGTATAGCAGATTCAAGATCATTTGCATTTTAAGCCTTTATTTTTTTTTCCTTGTGGCCCTGTAGTTCCCAAAGTATATGAGTGAACACCGACCTTGTTGTTGAACATATATTATATTATACACCTGTTATCCCTCCCTTTTTGTACCAGTTTACTTTTGACTCTCCTGTAGTAGGTTCTCCAAGCGGATCACACTGAACCTGACCAAGAACTCATTGCCATTAGATCCTCCAGGCGCCATTCCGGGACTGTCCAGTAGGTGGCAACATTGCTAAACCTTTCGCCCGCACGACGTCGCGTACCGCGTAATCCCGTACGTCATCACGCACGGCGCACGGACGGTCAGCTGATTGTCGGTGCCTGAGGAAGTGTTTATCGCGTCTCTGAACTCGAGGACGATGGACAGCGCGTCGGTTTTCGTCACGTTCGCGGTTTTCGCAGGTAAACCTTCAGCTCGTTCTTTATTCGACGGTTAAGAGTTGTTTTATTTTAAAAACGTGCTTGGATACGCGCGTCAGACGGTGTACGTGAGGTGAATTCTCAGGGCTAGCCGAGGATGCTAATATAATAATACACTGAAGGGTTCAAGCCGAATCCGCTTCACGTTCCCTACACAAGTGCACTATGTTAGGTGTTTTATATATATACACACGTATACAGTATATACACTACACACTATGTGTATGTTCTGAGGTAACGCAGGTTACACTGAGGGGAAATAAAAAGGTGGGCTTTTTTTTTTTTTTTTTTTGGGACTCAGCCATCATGTCTTCTCTCAGCTCGAGAGGCTTGGTTGAAATAAATATCCGTTGCTGACCACAAATACGCTTGAAAGGGATATTTTCATGCGAGTAAAATGATATTGTACGTTTAATACGTGCAATTTTAAGCGTCGAAGAGGCGAATTTATTCTTCTCTCAGGCGAGTCATGAGCGCGGGGGTGTCACGTGACACGCCGGGTCACGTGACGCGCCTGCACTGCAGTCACGCCTGATCATGAGCTCTGGAATTATTTTGGACTTCCTGGTGGTGTTGAAATGATTATTAGCTATTAATTAGGGCTTAAAAAGCGTCCTGGTGTGCTGTTATTAGCACTGGGAATGGGTCTGACTGCAGGAAGGAAAAGGACTGAGAGAGAGAGAGATGCAGACAGCTCAAGTTAAAGACTAGTCTACAAAAACTTTTTTGTTGTTGGAAGGGTTGGATTTTTTTGTTTGGGTAGTTGGTTGGGTTTTTTTTAATCCAGAAGATCCCAAATGACGCCTGGAAATGGTGCATCCACAAAAATGCATGAAGAAAAGTTTCATATGTCGTAGACGGTTCATAAGACGTCCTCCTGGCCTCGTCAGTGCAGTCAGATCAAGCTATGAAAAGTAAAATTGTGCTGTTTGATTGTTTCCCCAGGTGTTTTTGGGGACCAGCTGACGGTGCTGCGGAGCCCTCAGTATGTGAACTTCAGGGTGGGAAATTGGCCGCTGGCTGGAGAGAAGATCGCCGACCTGGTGGCCCTCAGCATGGGCTTCTCGGTCCACGAGGTACGCCGTCTTTAAACGGCTAAAAGTGATCAGACGCTTATTTTCAAATAAGTTACGTGTTCGTCTCACGATAGTTGTTCCAGCAGAGCTGGGTGGTGATGATGTCCACACAAGTGTCTTAGTCAAACTTCGGACAGCTTCTTTAGCTAGATGTGTTGCGTGACTGTATCTGCTCGTGTCTGGTGTTGATTTCAGCACTTCGCATTAGCCGAAAGAACGCTTTAAAAAGTTTTTTTCCTGTAAATAATGTGGTCATGTTTGCATTATCCTTGTAGGGTTTAAGGTGATATGTGAGTGTCTCTCTCTCTCTGTGTGTGTGTGTGTGTACGCAGGATCTTGAATGGCCAGGCTTAGCAGCAGGCTCCCTGTTCCAGCGTCCTCGCGCCAGCGCCTTGATTGCTGTCCGTGGCATCGACAGTTTAGATCTTCCTTCTAACATCACCGCTTATCCTCTGGAAAACGTGAGCATTTCAATCCCGATGCGGTTTTTAGAAAGTGCCGAGTCCTAACCTGTCAATGGGGTACAAAGCCACTTTGTTGTAAGGTTTCTGCTGTGTTGGAACATTGAATTTTCTTTGTCTGTACTGTAGGAAAGCGTGGAAGGGAATGGATGGATATGAAATTCCATGTGAATATTAGAGATTTTGATGAATATTCCTATCAAGTTAGGGATGTTAATTTTTAAGCAAGCGAGTGTTCTTGGTTTCCTCTCGCCAGAGGACTCCTCCTGTGGTTATTTTAGTATTGCACAGTTTTGGCATCGAACTTCCTTTATTTTCTTGTCATGAGACTCTCAGTATGACTTCCTGGATTTTTTTTTCTTTTTTTTCTCTTCTTCTTTGCTCTCCGTGTTTGTACTAATTCTTCCTCCCCCGCTGTGGCTCAGGCGGTGCCCTTTACCCTGGACAGCGTCGCGAACGCCATCCACGCTCTGTTCGCTGAGAGCACTCCTGTGGTTCTGCAGCTCGCCCCCAGCGAGGAGGTAAACACTCCTACAGAACTGTGTGCACCTCTAACACACACACACACACACACACACAACCTGAGCATCTTCCTGTAGCAGAAACATTAGAGCAGCTTAATGCTGTTTACGGGGGGAAAAAAAAAACCCTTGTCTGTAAACGCAAACCTGAGTGATGCAGAAAGCCTCACCTTACTCGGATGGTTCTGTGCTGCTCGTTTGTGGGCGTGGCCTGTTTCTTGTATAACTGTGGTTTCACTGAGAACCGTGATCTCACACGCAAGTGTGATCTTCACACAAGCTGTCAGCAGAGTGTGGGTAAAGCTGCTTGTTTAAAAAAAAACAAAAAACTAATCTAATCTGGAACCGGTTCCTGTATTCAGAGCACACACGGCGTTAATGTGCATCCTGGGTAATCGGATCACAAGTGGACGGTCGAGATGTGTGGCCGTTCACACCTGGCGTTAGGAACACGTGTATTCTTCAGCATTGGCTGCGCGATTCGATTCGATTCGATTCGATTCAACCAGCCCCGCCCACTTCACGTCCCCAGTGCTGGAAATCTTTACCCACGTCAGTGTTGGGATTTCCTGATAACGATCACCGGGTTTCTGAGGTGTCTGTTGTGCTGGTTGGAGCTCAAGGTCACCGTAGGGTTAGAGCAGTTGCCATGGAAACATGTGTGAGATTTAACACCGTGGCTGCTCTTGGTAAGTTGGGCCCCTTCCCTTTGGCTGACGTGAAAATGTAGTTTGTATGCAGTCGCTGCGTCTGAGTCAGCCAGGGATACTGTGGCGTCGCCAGGGCCCAAAACGGCGTCCTGTCGCCGATTAGAGATCCGGGTTGCTCGGGTGAGACGTTAAAGCCGACGCTCGGGGCAGAGTACTGAACACGAGACACACGGATACGACAGAAAAGGACACAAACACAGTGCTTGTTTATTACAGATTACTAGCGTGGTGTTAAATGTTCATTCTGCGTGTGTGTGTGTGTGTGTGTGTGTGTGTGTGTGTGTGTGTAGAGGCTGTACATGATGGGCATGGCCAACACAGTATTCGAGGATTTACCCGTCACTCTGCAGCAGATCCGCGCTCGTCTCTCACAGGAGGGATCGGTCCTGCCTTCACTCCCGCTCAACTCACTGAGCCGCAACAACGAGGTAACGTGCGCACGCACACACACACATTCCCTCTCTCTCGCTCTCACGCGTGCTATCTCGCTCATGTTTAATTTTCCCGTCATGCAAAATTGGATCTTTTTGTGTCTTTCTCAAAAAAAAGTGTAACCTGGGATCATGAACGCTGGAACGGGGTTCACGCCTTTGAGATTAGAGGAAAAATGTAAACGTCGGCGTGTGTGCTGGTGTTTTATCGGACTCTTTGTGCTCTTGTTCCGTATGTGTGACGTGATGTGCGTCTAACGTATGTTTATTTGATTTTTTTTTCTTTTTTTCTTTTTCTTTTCTCTTCTTCCTCTCGTGCAGGCTGATCTGCTCTTCCTGTCTGAGATTCAAGTGCTGCATGACATTTCTGCTCTGGTGAGTTCACATCACAGACTCGAGTGACGGCTACGGTGAACAAAATCAAACATTTACACGTTTAACACATCTCTCTCACTTTCTCTCTCTCCTTCTCACTCTTTTACTGTCTTTCTCTCTCTGTGTCTCCTTCTCACTCTTTTACTGTCTTTCTCTCTCTGTGTTTGTTTTTTCACCCCCTCATCGTTTCCTCTCACTGTCTTTCAATTTCTCTCTCATTTCCTCTCCAACCCCCCCCCCACACACACACACACACACACATCTCTCTCTCTCTGTAGCTGATGAGACACAGGCACTTGGCTAAGGACCAGGCTCCTGACCTGTTCTCCCTGGAGCTGGCCGGCATGGAGGAGCTCGCTCGGCGCTACGGCGCCGATTCCCCTCAGTTCCAGGACGCCCGAGAGATTCTGGTAGCAGCGCTGCAGAAGGTGAAAAACCACAGCAGACGTTTTCAGTTTTCAGATCCTGCATGTGGTTAAATGGGGGAAGCTCTTCCTAAACCTGCACGCGTACACCGTCATGTTTGCCACAAACACCTTTGAAAGTGACAAAAACAGCAAAACAAACAAAAAAAAACAAAACAAACACATTTGGTTCCGAAGAGACTTTCGCAGGCTTTCTCTTTCTCGCGCTCACCTTTTTACTACGGCACTGATTCCATGTATGAACGACGTACGTTTTGCGTACAGCTGTAGTAAACATGTCAGCGAGTGTAATAAATACGTAAAAGTAGATTTGTGTGCAACAAACGTAGGATTGTTGAATTTTAAGAGTCGGTTAAGGCGTGTAAATGTGACTAGGAGATGTTTAATACGAATAATGACGCGGTGTACCGTAATGGTCATACTTCATGAAACCCTTTGGTCGTCTCTGCCGTGTCTCCCAGTTCGCCGACGACGTCTTCGGGGTTTACGGGAGCAATGCGGTGGTGGAGGTGGTGACGGTGAAGACCTTTGAGACGCCGCTAACCAGGAAGTCGCGCTCCATCCTGGAGGTCAAGCAGAATGTGAGTTTTTAAATTCCGCTTTAAGTACAGAACGTCATTCTGATGTCTTGATATTCACAGGACGCGTCCTTATGATGTGTCCGGGACAGTGTGTTAGCAATGAAACGTGTTTGTTCAGTGATGTTCATGGGGGCGTTTTGTACAGAAAATGAAACTTTCGGTAGATAGTTTTTAGACTAAAAGCTTTAGGTTAGGGCATGCTGCTTTGTAAAACATACAACGAAGGGAAATGGTTTATATCGCAGTGTGACTTTATTCCTATTCTCTCGTGGTGCGCGCTTCAAAACGAATCGATTTCTTTAAAGACTTAAGCTCACGTTTAACATTTACTAAAAGTACCGTTTAGTCGACATGTAGTAAAGTGTTTGGTTTTGTTTTTTTCTTTTTTTTGCATCCTGTGCATCAAAACCACAGGACATCCTTCAAAGTCGTACGTTCTTCTGCTCTGAACTTGAACCTCCGTGACTCATTTGACTTTGCTCAGGTTCAGGATGCACGCAACTTTTGTTTTTAATGCACGGGGCAGAGGAAACCTCAGAAGGTCCCACCTTGGAAAAAAAAAAACAGCAAAAAACAAACAGAATCAATGTTGTTCCGAAGACCAGCTAGAGAGGGAGCGAAACACACACACACACGTACTGTAACACTTAAGACACTTGCTTTAGATGGACACGTGTCTTGTTCCAATTTAATCACACCCTTAATAGGATTTGAACACTTAAATCTTTGCACGTTCTCATTTGATCACTGTGTACATGAAGAGCGGTGGTGTTCTGTGCTTGGCAGCGTATATACAGAGATACAAATCGTGGCTTCTTGGTCTTTTAAAAAGTCTTCAGATGGTAAATACCATGCGTATGCCTGTATGAGCTTGTGGTTTAATGCACCAGATACGAACGCGTTGAGCTCCCTCAGTTTGCCGCTGAGCCATCGCCTGAAGCAAACTAAGCCCTGGGTGTGACGTGGCAACACGATGCCAACACGAACTGGCTAGCAAGTATTGCTAGCAAGATTTCTGAACCAGATTAGCTCATGTGGCCTTAGAGGAGCTCTGAGTGAAGACTTTCCTGGTGTGTCTGAAAGTTCATAAGACCTCTGCTCACCACTTTGGGCGGCTTGTGTAACCATTCCGGAAACCATTTTTCGCCAAAGTGTGTTTTTTGTGTGTGTGGTTTCGTCATAGAGGGATGCGTACACTAAGCTGTCGTCTACCACACCAGACAGTGTGACTCAGTGACAAACCCAGGCCTTCTGTATCCCGGTATCCCGTCCCGAGTGCCTCTCACGTCCCTGTCGTAACTCGAGAAGGAGTTTCTCCTGACACACGCCCATATTCAGAATTCAAATAAACCCTTCTGAGACCAGGCACCACATCCGACGGTAAAACTCTGCTGCATTTCATTCTTTCGGTGAACGCAAGCAGGAGGCACAGATTTACCGGCGGCTTCTAGGTTTAAAGTAAACACGCACAGAACAATCACCCGGACACGACTGAGGGTGCCAATACTTTTACTCGCCATTGAAAATGAAGGTGTTAACAGGTGAAGATAAATGTGAAGTGACGCACACAAAGCTGCATGCGTGTGTCTGAGGCCGAATTTCAAATATCCTTGCGTACATATGCGCGAGGTCACCAGGAAAGGTAAGGTTTGCATCTTGGACCTGACTTAGGGCACAAGGAAAGTAAACAGGAAGATCTTCAGGACTTGTCCTAAACAGAAGATGAACGTCTCAGGTTATAGGAGACGTGAAAGATGTACAAGAGAAAATGTTGCTGTGGAGAAATGAATAAAATTTAAATTTCCTTTGAAACTTGTAATGTATATTAACGTTAATCAATGAAAAGTTATCTTTAAAAAAAAAAATACGTTTCCAATACATATTCAGTCAGAATGAACGTGTGTGTGTGTGTGTGTATATGTATATATATCTTTTTATCCACCTCACTGAACATGTCTGAGACCGTTCCGTTTGACCAATTGGTGGCCTGTGTTGTTTTGTAGCTCCGCCCACACACCCGTACACAGATTCAGAGCACTGGAATTACGCGCAGAGTGCACGACCGTGGGCGCATGCAGAGCTTAGCAGGTGAAAGTTCCGGAGCGTCCCAGGGCTCGGAAACACTCGCACCTCTCAGTAACCCGCAGAAACAGAATGTGGCTAGTTAGCTGTAAACTGGAGCGTTATGGTCAGCGCATGCTAACCCACAGTGGCTAACAAACAAGAGTACCTGTGTTTCATTTTGTTTTTTTCGTCTTTTTTCCTCATCTATAAACACTAAAGTGTAAAACCCACACTAAAGCTAACCTCAGTTCAGGTGTGGAGCTTGACCCAAAAGCTTACGTGTGCTCAGACATGTTCGCTGCAAGGCGTGTTACAGCGCCAACCACGCAGATGCATGCACACGTTTTCCAACACGTGGTCAGTGCAGAAACATGAGAACCCGCTTTGTGTTCTCACAGCCATTTTATGACGCAGGTTAACACTGGTTTTTTGTTCTGGCGCTAAGCTCCGGCCAGCATTCAGAGCTTTGAGATGAGCGCTCATCGATAAACGCACTCGACGTGCGTTTGGCGACACATGACGTCTCTTTAAACCCAAACGAGGGCTGGTACCGAAGCAAAAGCGTTAACCCCAAGTGCGTCTGATTGACTTGTTTGTTTGTTTCCAGAGTAACCCGGGAAGCCCCTACAATCTGGCCTACAAGTACAACTTTGAATACGCCGTCGTGTTCAACATCGTGCTGTGGCTCATGATCGCGTTGGCTCTCGCCGTCATTGTCATCTCGTACAACCTGTGGAACATGGACCCGGGCTACGACAGCATCATCTACAGGATGACCAATCAGAAGATCCGCATGGACTAACCGTGCATTCCGTCGCAGTGCTCTTGTGTATTGTGTGTGTGTGTGTGTGTGTGTGCGCACGCGTGTACAGGTTTCTCACGTCCATCCATCCCAAACATCGAGTTTGTGTGTGTGTGTGTGTGTGTGTGTGGCTCTAAATCGTCACTTTGTGAATATGTAGGATGAAGAATATTTATTGATGCCTGCTGTTTTGTCGGAAACATAAATTTAGAAATAGATCCAGTAGACAAACGAAGGAGCGAGTGGTGCGTGTGCGTTTAGGATTCATCAACAGGATGCCGACTTTAGTTTATCGGTGAGTGAGTGTGTGCACAATCTTCACACTAGTGTGGTGATAACATGTGGTGCTGTGTGTCGTGATCCTGATCGACCTACATGTTAAATCACTTGTATTTATTGTGTTTTTGTGGGTTTTTTTTTTTTTTTTTTAATTCCTGATACACTGGACCATAAGTATGATGTATATGGGGCGGGCACAAACATGTACATACATTGCATGCAGTAAAGTTCTCCAGTGTGTGGCGTTGAAACTAGGAGATCGTCGCCGTGATGATTATTTATTTTATTTTTTTTTTACATTTTTTGGGGGGGAATTACTAAAAAAATGTACGATGATGGGTTTAAAAAATCTGTAGAAATATTATCTTTTCATCCGGCTCACGGTGACAGCAGGACAAAGTGATCTCTCGCTCGTTTAACCTGAACTCTCCATCTGCTGTCACGTTCACCTGAAACCTGTTTCCGTCCGTCCGTCTTATGACTGTTTTGCTGACAAATGTGAAAGTGGAGTCCGAGCAAGGTCCGCTTATTACAAAATAAAGTCTTCTGTCCTGGTCCGATGCGCTTTTTATTGTGAAAAAAGAGCTGGGGTGTTCGAGGGCACACATCACACTGTATTACACACACACACACACACCGCTGTTGAGAACATCAAGCAAGTTTCCCGCCAGTCATTATGTCTGAGACTGTGGCCTTTGCATGTTTGTGAAGATTAAGAATTCTCATAAACTACTATCACCAGTCCCGGACGGTGTGTTTTTGAGTGTTGACTCAAAGCTGCACTGAACATAAAACACGCAAAGTTATTTTTGATCCTCTTTGTGGTCAAGTCACTTGAAGTAGCGGTGTGTTCAAGCACCTGCTATCTGGCTCGCGTCGTGTTCACGATGAACCTAATTAGAAGCTGTATTGCTGTTATAAAGAAACTCAATATGCTTTAGCCACAAGGCACTTGTAGCAAAAGTCTTCCTGCCACTTCCTCTAAGGCCAGCGTGCCTTCGTGTCATGATCTTACCCGGTGTTAGAGGTGCTAAACCACAGCTAAGATAAAAGGCATCCGAGAATGATTCGAGCACGTTGCGCAAACTGAATGCGTGAATCTTTTTCTAAACAGCTATAGAAACACAAAACCATGATATTTATTTGTGAACTAATCATGTTCCAGTTAAAAATACGACATGCTGTTACCTTTATAAGTACACTGTTCCAGGAAAATTATTTAAGCTACTTTTCCTCAGAATGTCACCTTTAAACAAACGATCTTTTAAAATAGTCCTTGGGACTGTCTGAAGTTCCAAATTTTAGTCCCAGTGCTAATATATTATCCATATGGCTTGTAGTTTTCTGCAACAATTCTCTCCTTAAACTTTGGGAAGCAAAATGTAAAAAAAAATGCTGCTTGTGTAATCATTTTATGACTTGCATGAAATGATACCAGACTCGGGGGGGGCCCAAACCAATTCCAAGTTGTTTTCCAAGATGGCCGCTTATATAACTTTCTAGTGTTTACTCATTGTGTGTGTGTATGTAGCTGCATACAACCGTCGTATACTAAAGATTATTCTGAGTAAAAGTGAAATTTAGTCTTTTTTTTTTTTTTAGTGATTTTTAAAGCATGTGCGATCAGTAAGAAAAATATGTTAAATATGGTATAACAAACAGAGTAGCCGGCATGCTAAAGAGATTTTAAAATACTTTATTTCAGTGCAGTCATTTAAGTGTCAAACTTGGAAACTAATGCTGCATTTTACAAAACTTTCCAACTTGACATTTCCCATCTCTGACTAGGAAAAAATGAAAGCAAGTGCTCCCTCGAATTTCTCCTCAGCCCCGAGTTCAGCAAGTACCGTCAAGTCAAAATGGCTGCTTACAGCTTCAGCATCACTAAACAAATTCTTACCTGTAAATGTATCTATATTTTTCAGTTAATTTATACATTTGCTTGTTAAATCTATAACACTGACTGTACAGTTTACAGGTAAATATACATCGCACTTAGCTGGAATGGAGGTGTCCACAGTTTCCCCCACTTTGTAGCTCAAATACACAGAAGTCATAAATGATGGAACTTCCATCTTCACACTTTACCTCGGGGTTTAAACTGAAAGACTGTCGGTGCATTATGGGAAATATCCCAGCCAGCGAGGTGACCACGCCCGCCCTCCCTTCCCTGCGGCTTTTAAAAAGTTCTAGTAAGAACAGTAACGTTTTCAGCGTGTGAAGCATGACTCACTCCGGTTCAGTGACCCACTTTAGTGATTCACGTTTTCCAGTTCATCTCTTTAAGTCACGAGGCGAGCTTTCATTCAGATTTTGGTCGCAACTCAGCAGTTCAGACCTGAGAACGTTCTAAAAAGTTGTGTTTGTGCGTGTGAATCAGTTCATCTGATTTTTTTCAAATGACTGATTTCTGAAATTGTCCATTACACATCTGTAGCTGCAGAAACGGTGTCTCTGTGGACATGATGAAACATCATATGACATCCATGTGTCGCGTGGGGTCAATCCGGGTCGCTACGGGTCACGCCTTCGGGGTTTTAGTAGAGCGTATGTGCTGTTGATGGTATTCGTCTGGACGGGTCTCTGCGTCCCAGTGAACTGCACTTCTGAATACTGAAAGAATAACGTGACATGACTGGATTAATAAACACAACTTTAACTCATATGTATACGGTGCAACACCGTGGTGAAAAACCTAAATGCAGCGAAGTTAAGTACGATACAGTTCTTGATACGAAAATGTAAGATTCATGTCACAGTGCTAAACACACTTATACCACGGCGCTACTTGTACACCACAGCACAGGAATTATAAAGTTCTATCTGACAATTCTGTGACTTTAAGATATTAAACCATAATATTTTTATCCTCAGGAAGATCACAGGACGTACGACTGCTTTACGTTGTCTTTTTATTCCAACAGCTGGGGTCGGAAGTTTCCATACAGTCATCATGGACATGAATGTCATGGTAGTATTGGGTATTCACTGATTTCTTTGGACTGTTCTTTTTTGTGTTAGATACCCAGTGTACATATAAAATATACATCTTTAATAGGAAAAAAATAGGAATTTGGTGCACAAGTTTTAATTTTGGGGGATTTTCCGTATTCAGCACCAGGCCCAAAATTATACACACAAGGTCAAAATGATACCCACGTGGTTTATTCAGTGCTGTGGCTCAAAGTTCCAAACTGTTACATTAACTTGCCAAGGTCTCTTCACTTCCTGTCAGTGATCATGACTGATTACAGTTGGTAGCTTCCCTGTGCACAACATAAGTCTTTGATGGCACCCATTTGATTGACTAAGAACACAGTACAATGGGAAAGTCCAAGGAGCTCTCTGCACATCTGAGAAAGATCATCAGAGATTTGCACAACTCAGGAATGTCTCTTGGAGCCATTTATGAACAACTATAGATTCCAAGAT
>JAQMCW010000023.1:31083510-31099511 GCA_030068335.1 Chrysichthys cranchii | reverse complement strand
AAAAGAACACACTCCAGATACTCCAAAAGAAGCAATAGTAACCACCCAACAGTCTATGTTTATTCCAAGTGTAGCTGTGGTAACCAAGGAAGAGTCCATGATTACGCCAACAGAAGTGATAGTAAACACAGAACATTCCATGAATATTGCCCCAGAAGCAATGGCAACTGCAGAACAGTCCACAATTACTCCAAAAGAATCTCGAACATCCACAGAAAAGTTTACATATACTCCAGGACAAACGATAGGAAAGACAGACCTGTCTACAGATATTGTGATAGAAGTGATAGCAACTTCCAAACCATCTATGGTTACTCCAAACAAAGCTACAGTCTCAACAACACAAACTACAGCACAGGTAATCCCGGTCTCCAGTGAGGCCACAGAGCTGGAGGTCACTCTAGATGTCAGTGCTAAACCTTCTTTTAATTTAACCACTGGGGATTCACAGGGGGTGAACCATTATGCCCCTGAAAAGCCTTTGAGAACTACTGCCATTGCCTTTGAGAATGGTGAGGATGAGGTTACTGTTGGGAAAACCAAAGTAGACACAGAAGAGGCATTACCTGAAGAACCTCTGCAGGTTGATGATGATGACGGTGGTGGAGCTGCACAACAGCCTTCCCCCAGCACTACACTAGACGCCTTAGTTAGACCTAGTGAAGATGTGCAACCAGAAACTGAAACAATTGGAAGCATCCTACCGGATGACTCTGCAAACATACCTCTAGAAGAGCCACCACTTTCTGATAGTGAAGGCACACCTGAAGGTGATATCACATCTGGGTCTGTTATTGCAGAAGAGGTATCTGGTACTGCTCAGGGTTCATCTGAAACGAACAGAGATGAGGATTCATCAGAAAGGACAAAAGGCGAATTCAGTGTTTCTGAAGAGAAAGAAACCCTTTCAGGGTCTGAAGTTTTACTTGAAGCCCCTACAGATGATCTGCCCTTAGAAGTTAGTTCACCTTCCTCTGCCAGTGCAGAAGTTTCATTTGATTATACAATAAAGGACAGCCCTGAAGATTTACTTAAAGAGGCTGAAAAAGACAAACTCGACATATCAATTGATGAAACACCTGTGGATATGACAGAAGATGCAACTGAAGCAGTACCTTCTGTTGAGAATGCAGGTGAAGCACAATCAGCAACGACTGTAAAGACTGCCATCCATGAGGTGCCACCAAACGCTATGACTGATATTATAGCTGTCGAAAATAACAAACCTGACTCAAGCGGTGAAGTGGAGCCACCTGAGGTTATACCTGACACTAATGGTAAAGATGTCACACTTGACTCCCGTGTCATCACTCTGGATGTTGGTGATTTCATGCCCGAGGTTACATCTACCACTGAAGAGTACGCATCTGGAACCCATAACATGGAAACTGCCATCAAAGAAGAAACCCCTGAAGAGAATTTACTTGAACCTACAGTTAAAGAGAAAACACCAGAAGGTCTTGAGGACCCTACCTCATCCTTACCTGAAATGACAGTGTTGGAAGGAGTAGATACTGACATGTCCAAAGATACAGAGGTTCTTCAGGACACAACATTCAAAGTACCTGAAACGCCAACAAACGCTCTGGTTCCTGATGTTACAACTTCAGAGTTACCTGAAACTGTACACAGACCGACAGGGACACTAAAAGAGGATGACACCCCTGTACCATCAGTTGAAGTTGAGAAATCTACAGTGGGCCTAAATGAATTGACGACCAACTTGCAGCAAAAGACCAGCTCATCCACGGAACAAGTGTCCACGTACATCTCCAATAACATGATGGATGAAGGGAACATGGTGCGTAACCGCTGTCCCAGAGATTATCTACAGTATTTATTTCAGAAATTTTAACCAGTAACTCTGCTGTCTATTGTCCAGATTGGCAATGAAATTAATATTTTGCCACGTCCCGTGCGACCGTTAATGGATCAAGTGGTGGAGCTGAGCATCAAACTCAGAGGAGAGACGTATGATGATGCCCTCAGAGATCCAACAAGCTTTTACTACCAGCATCTGTCTAAAGAGTTCATTGAAAAGGTACGTCGCAGGCTTCCGGTAGGATAAATTACATCGACATATGGCAATGTTGAATTTAAGTAAACAGGAGTGTATTATATCAAAATGACTTCAAATGCAAATCAGATAGAATTTTCAGATGCACACAGATGAGCTGGGTTGTACTCAGCGTTCTGGCCCTGTTTTCTTGTTTTAAAGTCCATATGCTTGATGTGTAGCCAAAAAACAGCATCGTGATATTCTTGAGATCCCGAACTGAACTTCTAACCACAAACACATTCTCTGTTGCATTCTTCTTCTTCATTTCTCAAACCCCCCCCCACCTATTGCTGTATTATTAGCATGTTATTTGGCTGGAATCAAAACTGCGGGTTTTCTTTTTTCTCTGCTGACTTCTAGAATTTTCCACAAATGTAAAGTTTCTAAAGTAGGTCCACCATGCTGTAAAAACATGCAGCATAATTTACATCCCTGTGTTTGGTAAAGTGATATGATGCCTTTGGAAATTTGTCAAGTCCTGCTAGGAAAGACCATGTTCGTTCCCAGATGCCTTCTTATTTATTGGGATTTCACCATATAGCGAGTCCTGTCTTCTGGAAATTCCCTAATATCCCATATTTCTTCCTTTCTAAAGATTGAAGAAGCCTATAAAAAACTTCCAGGCTTCCAGAGGGTTTTTGTTCGTGAATTCAGGTAAGGCTTGACTAATATAAAGCAATACTCTGTCTACATGGCTCCAAAAATGACTGCAACGGTATCATTTGAGACGTTGGTAAGAACTTTGTTCCCGTCTTTTCTTCTTGACAATAAAACCAGGCCCCAGAAAGACATCCAAGGGTGAGTAGTTCCTATTTTCCATTTGAACTCATACTCTGACCTAAGAGCTATATATCTCTGTTTTTCATATGGGCATTTATGGCTCATGGGTCACATGTGATGAACACAAAACAGATTTTCTGATGCTAATCGTGAGACTGCGGAGTCATCACTTTATAATACCTGAACAAAATTACCCGAGAGACTGCTAAATCTATAATCTGGCAGCAAAGTGTTTCCCTCTGCTGCCATATCGCACAAGCAGCTGCACGATTCGAGAACTCTCGACTCCTCCCAAAGAGCTAATGGGATTTTCATGTGCGTGCATTTGGCTCTGCAGGATGTTGGAACCTGCGGCGTTTTTCTTTTACCTTCTATATTGTTTTACAGCCTTCATCTCTGATCTCTAGCCTCAAAGCATCCGTGGGTTAGGCTTAGCTTTTCCAGGCGAGCTTTTGTTTTTGTCGCAAAGCCTGAGCTGGCATTTCAAATTAGTGCAAATTTCTCACCACCGAGATTACGTTCTAATTTCTGTCCCATTATTTCTTTCTCAACAGAAAAAAACTAACAGTTTGCCCACCAACACAGCATTTATGAGCTGCACAATTTAACTTGTTGTCACCAATTGTTGAATTTTTCAGTTGTTGTAAAAGTTGCATGTTGCGAGCACCTTGAGACCATTAAAGTACGTAAATACTGCACGTTCGCACAGGAGGGTGTTGATGCGTATTAGCATTCTGGCTTTACCTCGTTGCCTGCAGGGACTAAGATATTAAGACTTAAAGGAGATTATGGACATCAGGGGAGAGAAAATGGTTCTAGCCATTAACCCACCAGGGTCTCTCATAATTGTAGAAAAATGAGACGCAAAAAAACCCCAAAAGATTAAAAATGAAAGAAAGGTATACATCATCAGGGATCATTGTGGAAACAAAGTGGTTATTTATGTATGTATGTATGTATGTATGTATGTATGTATGTATGTATTTATTTATTTATTTATTTGGGGTTGGATTTACTGGATGTGATATCCCAATGCTAGACATGTCCAGAGGCTGGAATTCTCTTTTGGTAATTAACGTTTAACTACTTGGTCTGTGTGGAGACATTTAACCAATTACGGCATATAAAGGTATCATAAACTCAGCTTCTATCATTTATTTCATGTTTAATAAAACTGACGCAATACTAGCTATGGTTTGTTTAATAATCTGAATAAATGGTAATGTAGCATAATAGCACTTGGACATACTTGCAAAATTTCTCTTTTCTCAGAAGCATACCTTTGAGTAGATAGGTAGACGAAACAACTGCAAATACTAGAAACAGGACTGACCTCGTTCTTCGACGGAGATGTTAAGGTTAGACGCAAAAAAAAAAAAAAAAAAATTATGGAAATGTTAGCATTGCTGCAAAATTGCACTGAAACGTTCCTGCGATACTGAACAAACATTGGACAGGGTAGCTCCGAGGCAAGACATTGGACTATTGATTGGAAGGCCACGAGTTCAAATCCTACCCCAAGCTGCCACTGCTGGGCCCTTGAGCAAGGCCTTTAACCCTCAACTGCTCAGTTGTATAAAATATCACATAAATGTAAGTCACTCTGGATAAGACCGTCTGCTAAATGACGGAAATGTAAATGTAATGGAACATTGAACTTTCTTGGAAAGATTTAAAAAATTCCCCTGCTAGCTTAAAACGATTAGCTGGAACTCCAGGACTGTTGCCTTCTGTTCTGCAGAGGTCTTGCAGTGGTGGTACATTACACCATTGTCCTGGAAGGAGACGTTGCAGGCATCATCAACGAGACCATGACTGACATCACCCTCCAGTCCAACCAGGTGGAGAAATCCCATATCGATCTGGAGGAACTGCCCACCGTGGTCTACACTGTCACAGACTTGCGCCATTACATCACCCAGTCACTGCACAAAGAAAGCATTAGGAACAATGGAAACACCAGTTTGGATGTGGACCCCGACTCTCTGCTGCTGGAAAATGGTACGAAGCACTCCCAAAAAAAAAAAAAGTCTTCTAGGACATAGGTCTATGAATGTGAGCCAAGGAATTATGGGTCTGGTGATAACTGAGAGCTTAATACCTCTTATCCACATGAAGGCACTCTATCTTGTTTCGAAATAGATCCAGAAATATAAACCATGATGTTTTTATCTCCTAATCCTTCTTATGATTAGTTCAACGCACTAGAGATGTAACCAAATATGAGTGTGTTATTCAGCTTGAACAGATAATGTGTTCGAAACAGTTAGGATACGAAAGCTTAAACGAAAGGGCTGACTTTTAACTTGAGTGATGAAGATTTGTACTTGTTGGGGATGTAACTGTATCTGAATACAACTGTTTTGATTTAAAACAACAATGACGAACAATAGAATTCAAGACTAGACCTCGATATACGTCGTCTTCTGGACACACCCACCTCTAAATGCAAATTATTGCAAATACAAATTGAGATGTGAATGTTTGGGAAGCTGAAGCAATAGCGACGTTGGGTTATACCCCTGCAGTACGCCGAGCAGATGTTTATCTTGGGTGGTTTTGTCATGTCATAGTTGTTAAACTGTATAGTTTAACAGGTTGATACCCAAAGACGCTGTATTATTTTCCACCCATGTTCCATCTGCAGTTTCTTATCTCCAGCTGGAGAATCCCTCAGTCCCCGGGCTCAAAATGATGCCGTGATCGTTATAAATTACGTTCTGCTTTCCCAGTTCATAATCCGATCTTATTTGTCTCTGTTTTTACTTTCTCAGTGGAGACATTGCCGTTTTCCAAACCGACCACCAGACCGCTCGACTCCAATAACATGATGGTGAGTTCGGGGTCATTGGTAAGACCACCTAGATATGAGAAAACCATACCCCTCTCTCTCTCTCTCTCTCTCTCTCTCTCTCTCTCTCTCTCTCTCTCTCACTCACTCACTCTCCAGAGTCTCAGTGTTCCTGGCCATGCTTTTATGTGCAAGAGTTCTTGAGGGAAAGTTGTATTTTTTTTTTTTTTTGTTTGGCAGCTTGGAAACTGTATTAAATGCCAAATGATACCCTGTAATGGCAGCCATTAGCAGATTTTCTTGGTGCACATTAAGAGATTGCCTCTCTCTAACACTCATTAGAGAACATCTAGGTTCTGTATTTTCCATATTCCTTATTGGGAAAACCGAATATGTTTTCACTCTCGGTATGACATTGAGCACACAGTTTAATTCATCTGAGAACCAAACAGCAGAGATCTCAGATTTGACTCACTTTGGGTTTTTGGGGTTTTTTTTGCACAAAACTGACACTTTTTTTCCACAACACATATTAAACAGATTTCGAGTCTGAAGTAGGAAAACACGTTTGGGTCTTTCTTACGTACGTACATGCTTGCATGTGTGCACGTATGGACATGTGGTCACGTGCTGGTAAAGCATTTGCAATTTTATTGCGTTTCCCTTGGGGCATGTAGTTAATTATCTGTTGAGATACGCGATGGAGAACTCTTGAATCAAGGAATCAAGGAATGCTGGAACCCAGGCAGTAAAGAGTTTTATTTTTTATTTTTAATGGTTGCTCTGTGTCGTTCGTAGCCCACTTGCTGTGGTGACATGCCATTTATTGCCTTGTTGTTCTTGCAGCTCATAAATAAAGTCAAACCTCATGTGGTTGCCAGAAGAACTACAGATCGATGACAAATTATAGGGGAAAATGTGGCTGTGTTGCACTGTAGGGGACATTTATTTATTGACTGATTTATTATTGATCGCATGGTTTGGATTCACTTGTCTGAACACCTTTGTCTTTATCCTACGATGAAGGATTAAAATCTCTTCCAGGGCCAGCCCACCCCAATGGTTTGAGCTGTAGCCTTCACTTTCAGCACATCTCAACTTAATCAAACACCGGTGCCAATTTTTTGGGGGGGGATTTTTTTAAACATATTAAATGGATGGCACTCTTCATCACCATCACCATCATCAGAACACCATCTGAGAGGAAAATCTTTCGGAAGATTGGCGTTCAGCACTCCAGGACACTTCCACAGAAGTGCAGGACGGATTCCAACCAGCACTGAAGCTGTTCTGGCGGCTCGTGGTGGCCTGACACCTTTCTAACACGTTTGACAGTATGTTGAGTAATGGAAGAAGTAAAGTATCGCAGCGTGATTTAACTTATGTGCCGTTTGGCATCTGCGTCCGAGAGGAATTGCTGTTGATATAGTTAATGGCGATTCAGGTTTCACGTTGGCTGCGGATTCGAAATCCTTTATGGTTAAATGTGCATTTTCCACAGTTACTCCAGGAAAGACATCTTTCCACCACAGTTCACTAAGGAGATTAAGGGAAATTTCTTCCACTTAGAACTTAAGTGCACTGTTTTTCCTCTGTGGGTGCTGGGATTTGCGATCTGAGAATATGTGCAAAGATATATTTAGAACCTTCAGTGAAGTATTTGGCACATTTTCTGGTGATTGTATGTTGGTAAGTGCCTGGGTTCATCACACAGTCGAGAGCAGAAACATGGGCCGTGCTTCGAAGGTGTTCATGTAGACATCACGATCTTGGTTGTTTTGCAGTAATCCATATTTGGACGAATCAGTGTAGTGTATGGGTTCATATGAAATGTGGGGATCAGGGAAATGTGGAGCTGTCAACATTTACACCAGAAAGATTGCAAAAGCCGTAACTTGTTTGCCTCCTCACTCCAGGGCAACGTGCTTGCTGCGGAAAAGCCACCCGATATTCCTGGACTGGAATTCGCCAGTAATGAGGTCTTCATCAATAATGAGGATTTCCTGTTTGACAACATGTACCCGCATCCGCCCAGGATGGACAGCCAGACTGGGGTGACTAGTGAAAATGACAATATAATTTTTGAAGACACTCCAGCTACACCACCTACGGAGATCCCACTTGAGACCATGACAACGGATGAGACCAGCAGAGATTCCACAGCGAACACAGAGAGTAAGCTTTTCCCCCACTATGTTGTGCTCAAATAGTTACACAGGGAAAGTTCCGTTATGTTAGTTAGCGTCGAGATCTCCGCCTTTAAACGCAAACGCTTGCCGTTAAATCTGAAAATAAATAAATAAATAAATAAATAAATCAAATCAAATCAGGACCTAGAAAATGTGCACTGAAAAGGCAGTTCCTTTCTTTCTTTGTTGCCAGTGTAACACGATGTTCCAAAAAAAGAGACAATGTAAAACTTAGAAAGGCAAATATGTTCAGATATGAATGCCGAACATTGAAATATGTCTAATATGAGTCTAATTAATTGCCAATATGTACTGTATATGAGGGAGGATCAAAAACTGAAGGCAATTTTAAAATTACGCGATAACCCAGAGAGCAACCACCCACCTTCTCCACTGAAGAAGAAATTCAAAAGTGATTCCTCCGCCAAGGAAATCATGTAAGCATTCTTTTGGGTGATGAAACTTCCTATTCTGGTGCTTTTCCAAGCGCATAGACAAACAGTGAACAGTGCAAATTCCTATACATTGCTGCGAAATGAACTTCAACCTGCAATTCCAGCAAAACAAGAGGAACGCTGTCCAAACCAGTCTTTCTGCACCATGACAATGCACGTCCTCATACAGCAGCAGGGACAGTAGAGACAGCGCGACGGTTCGGGTTCCGACGTCTCCCACGTCCTCCTTACAGCCCGGATCTGGTGCCGACCCATCATCACATCTTCGGTCCCCTGAAGGAGGCGCTGCGCGGTCGCAGATTCACCTCTGATGATGAAGTAAAGGAAGTGGGGCTCACCTGGCTTCGGGAGCAGAAGAAAAACTTCTTCTCTGCAGGAATCCAGAAACTAGTTGAACGATACAACAAATGCATTGTCTTGCATGGGGACTCACATTTACTTCTATTAAAGCTGTTAAATGTATTTTGCCTTTACTTCTTGATTCTTCCTCATGTGTAATATATTTCTGCGTGATTTGTCCTAGTTTTATGTATTTGTTTTATTTCACAAAACGGCTTCCATCCTCATCGTTCAGCAGCTTGTAAAATGGCACTCGAACCAGCATCGACAGTTACTTATGCACCACAACTTGATACTGCATGGAGGTTATGAAATTATGTTTTTTTATGATCGCATATTGTTAATTAATAGTGACATTTCTATATGTTTAATATTGGTCTTGAATGGCATTCCAAAGTGTATTTTGTTTATCGCACAAAAAAACCCCCACGCAAGTTCAAGATCAGAGCTATGCATAACTGATTTACACATTTTATTCAAACCACTCTCTGCATAAGTAGATCTCTGATTTTAGCAAAATGCCAATAGGTTTTCGTCTTCCCGGCTTCCTTGGTTCGTCACTCTTACCTGATTACTGCTCCACATGTTTATTCCTGTTCTTCAATACTATTTTCCTCCATTTTAGATAATATTTCCTTTGAAGAAGAGGGCTTTCTAGAAACCACAACCCCTGCAAATCCTATTCCTGTTACTGTAGTTGAGGAGGTTCATCCTACCCAGTTTGTGGCCAAGAGTACTACAACTGAGATTCCTCCTGTGAAACCTCCAGGAGTAGAAAAGTCAGTAGAAGGTGAGCATACCGACATGGGATCTGGATCTGGCTTCTCCAGCAATGACCATATCCTTGACACATGGCCATGGATAACAGAACAGCCTTCACTTAGCTTAGAGAAGGACATTCCAAAAGCTGAAGACCAGGAAGACACAACAGAAGAGGATAAATCAGAGATTCGTCTGCAGCAGACCCCATCTGAAGTGCCAACTGAAGTGGACAATGCTCTTATGAGTCAAGACATGCAAATTCATCCTCAAGACACAACCACAGACCAGGCCACAGAGTTGTCTACTACGAAGACCCTGATGGTAGAGTTTTCAGCGCAGACCAAAGAGGCCCCCGAGATTTCTGATTACTACCCAAATGAATTCTCCAATTCTCCGGCTTCTGCAACTGAACTGCCAGGGCAGGTCTATGCTACAACCAAGAGTCCTGGCATAGAAGGATCAACAATCCACAGCCCAGAGATTAATCCTGAAAATGAAAATTCCCAGAGTACCACTAGTCCCACTAGACCAAAAGCCATGTTGGTAACAGAAGCATCTACACCATCTACCATTGTTAAATTGGATGACATTACGACAGAAACAAGTTCTGTCCTGGTTGCCACAGAACCTCCTGTGGTTGTCGACAATAAGATTGAAACTACGGAAGAATCTCCCATTGTGCCTGGTTCTAATGAGCAACCTTTAATCGAAGATGTGACTAGGTTGCCAGTGATCTTTGAGTTTGAGACATCAAATGCTGGGGTGGAGATTATCGAGGACATTGCATTTAAAGTCACTCAAGCTCCAGATTTGGAATTCTCAGACGAAGATCTTGTCAAAGAGGAAATCATTATGGTGACCACAGACCCTGTGCCACCGGTCACCGAAGCACCAAACATAGATTTGTCAACCCCTCGCTCACCAGAGAAGGAGTCTCCATTCACCAGAATATTTGACAATACCCTGGTAGAGGACACATCTCTACTGCACTCAACTTTGAAGCCTTTACCCAATCATACATCTCATCTAGGTATTCCTGAAGAGATGAAGTTGCAGGCTCCAAGTCACTCAACTGTAGACACAGCCACTCAAAATGAAGCTATTGGACCAACGGAAACAAGCACCAATTATATCAAAGTATCCACACCATCCCACCCTTCCACAACTTCGATCACTCCCAACGGCACCGAAATCTCAGAGACAGATCTCCCATCTACAACCGTGCTCCCAAACTTTCAACCGACCTTCCAGCCTACAGACAGGATAATAGATACCGGAGTCTCCAGCGATGATCATCTACCCAAGAACGATCTCATTTCAACCCCTAGCATTTCTGATCTCATTTTCTTCCATGAAAGCAAGGACAATGATAGCAGCACAGCACAGTCTCGCATTCCAGATAACCCCAGCATAACCAATCTTGATTTAACTTTCGACATTATCCAGTACGATGATGAGAACGGCAGCGGATTCAGTTACGGTAATCGAGAATCTAGTGTCGCCATGCCAGTGAGCCCTGGTCGGGCTCTGATGGTATTTTTCAGTCTTCGAGTCACCAATATGAAGTTTTCACATGATCTGTTCAACAAGAGTTCCTCTGAATACAAAACTCTGGAACAACAATTTTTGGACTTGGTAAGATATCACCAAAGAGCTATTCAATGATCTCCAATATATGTGTTTTTTCACGATCTAGGTTCTCCTAAAAAGCTTCAATAATCATGAGATATCAGTGCTAAATTGTGTAAGCCCTTGCTCAATCTATACATCGATTCTCTAGAGGGTATTTAGAGGTGTTTGGCATAATTTAACATAATCTCGGTCTTGTTTGTGGGTCCATCCAGCTGGTTCCATATCTACAGTCCAATCTTAGCAACTTCCAGCACCTGGAGATCCTAAACTTCAGGAACGGTAGCATTGTTGTGAACAGCAGGATGAAATTTGGAAAGCCGGTTCCCCGAGAAGTGACGTCTGCGGTCTACCTTATTCTGGAGAATTTCTGCAACACAGCTTACCAGACGATGAACCTCGCCATAGACAAGCAGTCTCTGGATGTCGAATCAGGTGAGTCGCGACGGGGGCTAAAACAGGAGCCTTTTAAAAAGCCAAGCAAGTGTGAGGAGAATTAGGAAAGCGTTTCTCAAGCTGACACTTTTTCACAAGTTGGACGAGCTTAAAACCCTCTTTAAGCCCCGGTTGTTTTGACTTGTCCTGCTCAAGTCATGCGGAGTCTCCAGCACTGACTGGGTGGTGATCCGACTGGGTAGAAATGATCAGCTCTTAAAGAAAACATCACATCGGTCCCAATTTGCACCCACGTGTGAGTGGAACAGGAGTATTTTGGAAAATCTTGTGTAGCGTAATTGCTGAACATAAATCATGGCAAGGCTGAGTTGTTTTTACATTCTGCAGCAGTCGCAGTGTAATTGCTAGCAGATGCATTTGTTATCAGACCTAGCCTCAGCGTTAAAACACTGGTATTTCTGGTTAGTATGATAAATAGACATCTAATTTGGTATAATAAATGAGACGGTTGAAGCAAATAGGCTTGGATTGAGTGAATGTAGGATGGGAACCATTAACGATTATGATATTTTGACACTGATCTGACTTTGGTTCCTCCTATATATACATATGCTGCATTCATATGATTCCTATGTTTATATCATTCCCTGACCAAAAAATTATTGCTTGAAAACAACCATGTTACCAATATCATCATTGAGGCAAGTCATTTTGTTGTTTCCCTTGCAATTTAGGTCCTTTAAGTCTGCGTTGGCACTGGAGCCTGGACCGACTATAGCCTTGAGCCGAGTCCTCATAGACGGCTCGGTTTCCGTTGCAAAGCCTGTTTATTTTATCTGGACCCCACGCTCAACGATTCATATGCGTGGTCTGAGTGCCAAATAAACAATTGTACCATTAAAAAAAAATTAAATCACCATATAACAACAGGGACAACTCCCAGGAAAATCAGACGTGAACCTTTTGAGTTTGAAGATTTGACACAATTGCCCCCGATATCAGACCCGAGTTGTTTATCTCGAAGCCAAGAGTTGCTTTGGAATTATTTGGCAACGTGACTGCTGCCTTAGACACCATCCTCCCGGCTTAGCGTGTATGTGTGTGTGTGTGTTCTTGCTGAGCTAGGCCCATGTATAATCTGTCTGAGCCCTTAGTGCTTAACACACACTCCACCTGAATGACCAAACAGTGAGTCATTTCCCGTTAACGGATTAACGGGTCCTCAAACCGAGCGCTTTGCTTTTAGCGCTCGAGCCTTTCAACAGTGTGGATCATTGATTAAAGCGATATACATCAATCAGTGTCCATATACGTTGTAATTACAATGGATCCTATCAGGGGTGGGTTCCCACCTCATGCCCAGCGTTCCAGGATTAGACTCCGGATAAAGAGCTTAATGAACACAAATGAATGAATGCTATACAGTATATCTGATCCCTTTTAGACCTTATGTACCACTGCGGAAACCTTTACTAGATACCTTTTAGGAGAGCTTTTGAATTCTCGATTGTGATTGGTCAAAAGGTGTGGGAGATTTACTGTGTATTAACACGCTCATGGGGATACATGGTGTCTGTCCTGCTTCTGTAGCAACAGGGACTTGTATGTAGGAACACGTTAATATGGCTTATTTATTTATTTATTTTGAACATTTATGGAAGGAGTCCCCAGTGTAAAGCGCCAATAAGTCAAGCTTGAAACACGTATCCCCCTTTATCCCCTTGTGATTTAACCATAAAAGCTCATTAGTGTTGAATCAGTCCATGAAAGATGACGAGCAGTGACCGTGAGCCCCGGCGCTCCTATGTGTGTACAGGTGACAGGGCAGACCCGTGTAAGTTCCAGGCGTGTAACGAGTTCTCCGAGTGCATGGTGAACCAGTGGTCAGGCGAGGCGGAGTGCGTGTGCAACGCCGGCTACTTCAGCGTGGATGGCCTGCCGTGTCGGAGCATCTGCGATATACAGGAAGACTTCTGCCTCAATGACGGCAAGTGCGACATCATACCTGGAAAAGGTGCCATATGCAGGTGAGAGGGCGGGGCAGAATGGTGACCTTTGACCCACTTGTCTGAATGCATACAGGACGGTACAGATGGCTTTATATTTCTGAATTTCTGTTTCTATTTCTCAGCCACGGTAATAAACTATTTATGAGCTTAATGAATAATTTATGAATGATTAATTGGTGATGTGTTCATGACTAAGCATCAAGTACTGATTAGAACTCCGTCGTTATGATGTATGCACATTAATCAGGTTTAAAATGTCATAAAATGTCAACTTAACGAACACTTTGTGATTTAATACGAAGTGTGCAATAGTTTCCTCCTGAGATTAATTCAAGTGCGCGTGTGGGTGTGCATTTGACGATGTGTGCATCACACTTGTGCGGGTATGGTTGTTGTGAAGCTTCTCCTTCACACGCTGATACTGGTGTAGAGGTGCCTGGGTGTTTTGCTTTACCTGTGTGTGTGTGTGTGTGTGTGTGTGTGTGTGTGTGTGTGTGTTTGTGCACAGGTGTCGTGTTGGGGAGAACTGGTGGTATCGTGGGGAACACTGTGAGGAATACGTCTCTGAGCCTCTCGTGGTCGGGATCGCCATCAGCTCCGTGGCTGGCTTCCTGCTCGTCGCCTCGGGAGTCATCTTCTTCCTGACGAGAACGCTGCGAGAGCAATACGACAAAGACGACTCGGAGGATCCGCTGCAGTAAATGAACTGCAACACGCCACACACCTAGGAGCAGCGTGAAGGAACCTTCCACCGTCAAACCAAAATAAATAAATAAATACATAAATAAAAGTTCAAAATTTTACAAACCAATCTTCAGGATGAACGACTTTAGTAAAAAGCGCCACTCCCAAACCTTTTTGCTAATTTGAATGAATTAGTGTAAACACTCCCAAATGACATGTAAGTATCGAGAGGCGTTCAACGTTCGCATTTCTTCCTCGGTCTGTTAGCCTGGAGTGCGCTCGCCCGATGCGCGGCACCTGATTTATGCGGTCGTTCCATCATTATTATTCTACTGCTAACCGTTTCAGCCCTGATGTTGATGTTGTTGGCGTTCAGGTCAAACCACTGATAAGAAACACATTTCTAACCTCAGCCTATAACCTTTGTAGGTTTATTATTATTGGTTTTTTTTTTATTTCTGAGCTCACTTGTTTCCCTGTTCTGCTTGACTGGTCTTAAATACGCTGCTTTCCACTTTGAGAGAAATATAACGGTTATTATATAGGACATTGTGACGCTTGTTACTGTGCCAGGTTTCTGCAACCCAGTGTTTCTTCTATTACACAAAGTTAAAAAGTACAATGCGTTATTCTTTAATAAGTAATTTCAAAACATGTAACCATTGCTAAAGCGCTGTGGTGTAAGAGGGATTAAATAATGAACTATTTAGTGGTATCAGTAACCGGTCGAATGTTTTCCCATAACCTCATGTTTTATTCTTCATTAATTGTTCTGTTTTTCAGCCACAGAGACGTCGGGCCATCTTTGGAAAGGGGGACCAGGTTCAACGGAAGGTTTGAGAGTGACATACCCTCGTTCTATGGCCGATATCAGCAGTCGGACTTCAGTACCGACGACGAGATGCAGCACGTCTACGTGAACGCACTGGTGTGTGGTGTGTGTATACGGGAGTGTGAAGCTAGCACTAGTCGGAATTGATCAGGAAAAGGATTAAAGTCGCGGGGGAAAATGATATATTTAAAAAAAAAATAATAATAACATTTTGAATAGTTCTTTAAAAAGGGACGACAACTAAAGAACCTCATCAAAGATCTGAAACTAACCCAAAACATTTATTGTAAAAAGGAAAACATGTTCTTAAATCGCTTTCTCAGGCTTTTTGAGAACACTTCTAAAATCTCCCCCTTTGCAATATATCTTACGACAGAAATGGCCGCACTCACACCTTGTCTTTTATTATTACATTTATTATTTATTAGATTTACATTTTTTATTTTGATTATTGCCTATAAAGCAAGATCTTGGTCTTGGCAGAGTATTTTTAAACCGGTTCACACTGGTGTGAAAAACATGATTCTGGCAACCCTGTTCCCATTTATCTGCTGCTCCTCCTCCTGTGCATGGGGCAGTGTGTTTTCTGCCCCAACAGGCCTCTGATTAGTGTTGGTTGCAGTTCCGTTTTTGACCACTGGGTGCAATACGAACTCTTAAATCAAATGAGTTAAACGTTGCATCTTGATTGATCACCTTTTTATATACTGTAGATGTTGCACAATTTGTCGAAAATTTTTTTTTTAAATTGTCAGTCACTCAGAAGAGGTAATTAGTGTTTGAACATAAAATACTAATTTAAAAATTTTAAAATGTCTGGAGTTTTGATGTGCTATGAAGATTTATAAATATACACTGGAGAACAAAATTAGAGAACAACCTACAATTTCCTAAATGTCGAGGTGACTCCGTAGTCCTATGTGGAAATGATCCAAACGAGTGAAAGAGCACGATTTTAACCATGTGTCATGAGTTATGTACATTCAGAAGCACAGGATGAGAAACTTAAATGAGAGATTTGAAAAAGGACACTGATCAAAATTAGAGAACACTTTCAGATCCCTCCCAGTTATTGG
>JAQMCW010000023.1:31039791-31055567 GCA_030068335.1 Chrysichthys cranchii | reverse complement strand
ACACACACACACACACACACACACACACTCTCACACACTCACTCACACACACACACACACACACACACACACACACACACACACACACACACACACACATCCTTTCCCCATTAAACTGCATTGCCTTTTTTTAAAATCATCACTCGCATCACTGAGCAGGACGTTCTCGTGGACTTCTGATATATCCCCTGGGATATTTATGGAATGTTTATGTGGACACTGCGAAAGAACACGGCGCAGAATATCATCCAAAAAAAGATCCCGAGGCCATGAAAATTCAAATGTTTAAGGGGGAAAATGCTAAAAAAAAAAAAAAAAAAAGAAAAATTCAACTATATTTAAAAAAAAAATTAGATATATAAACATGAAAAAACTGAAATAAACATAGCTTACAAAAAGAAAGAAAAAAAAGAAAAGAAAAATGAGCATGGTTTAAAAAAAAAAAAAAAGGAGACAAGAAGAATGAACATGGTTCGAAATAAATAAATAAAAGAAACATTCATTCGTATGCTGAAATGTTCCAAAACTATGTACGGTCCTCGTGAGATATGTGAGCGCTCATTCAGCGCAGCGCGAGCCAGGATCCGAGTAATGACTGCATGTTTCTCTTGGCCTCCATTCTGAAACCATTAATGGTGTTAATTGTTGGAACGCGAACAAGTCATCATCGGCACGTTTGTGTTTTTCCCCCAAAAGGAGGCAGCCAGGTTCAGCTAGTAGATTACGCCGGCGAAATGTTCTCACTTTGTTAGCCTCATGTCAGTTCCCGAGAGACCTAAACGTTTATTTGTGCCCTCTGCCTATGAAAGATGGGGGAAAAAAACAAACCACGCAGCTGTTTTAAGCAACACAACAGTGTTACCCTACTTACCACTCCTACATTGATTAATTTCCGCTAACAGCAAGTGCTTCTTTTTTGCACTTATACCACAGCGATCTCCCGGACAATTGTAAAATGTTGTATGAAAGGAAGCTGTGGAACGTCCTTTGCTTACTTGCGTCATAAGGTCTATAAACAGTGGTTCCCTCGCCAGCTTGTCATGTTAGAAACCCCAAAGCGTTCCCTCCTCTGTCCTGAAGACGTCAGAAAATCTAGGTTAAGTTTAGTACAGCGGTTCCAAAGTGCTGGCACTGGAGACTCCTTCCGCAAATGTTAAATAAACACAACACGACCTTACAGACAACGTTCATCATATGAACAATCACGCAGGTGTATTATTACTGGAGCGTCCGCCGTAGGAGTCCCTATGAATGAGCTGTTACTATAGAGACGATAGCTTGAACGAGCGCTACGGGCAGAGCTCCCGTTACAGAAAGGGACTCCCGACCTGCCGACCAATCGGAATTCAGAATTCAACAGAGGTTTGAAAAAGTGTAGAAACTAACAGACTCTGAAGGCAGTGAAATGAGTATAGGAATACTAATAATTTTTGCATAAAATGGAAAAAAAAAAAAACAAGCCAATGAGGTCATGTACAAACTGACTCGTGAGCCAGTTGCGAACTTCCTGGCTTGAGCTGGATGTCTGTCCGTTTTTGCACACTCAGGGGCGTGTAAATGAAGATTGAGTGTAACATTCTAAATCTTCATTAGGCGAATTTAACCGCTACAGATGCATGTTGTTAAGGAAATGACCTCTAGTTGATTTAGTTAATGGATAGTCTTTCAAGAATTCCAAAATTCCATCCAATTCCACAGAGTTATTTAATATGTAATGTAACTACAGAGATTTTGGTAATAATACAACAAATCAGAGACCATGTGACAGGTAAAGCATCTTCATGGCACTGTTTAAACAGTAGGGCATGAGAACACAAGCACATAGAGCAACATTAGCCTACGTGGCCATTAATAAAAATGTGTGTAAGGTTCCATGAATTGTGCACACGCAAAGGTACTTACGAGCATGTAGAAATATTTTCACACGTGAGCGCACTTCCTTCCACCAGTCTGCTTCCTTTCACCAATGGCTACAGTTCTCGGGGTTTGGTAACAATCACGACAACTGATCGAATCGGAAACATAGAACATAGCCTGTGGAGTTCAGTGCTAGCAACACGTAAACCGAGCTAACTAAAATGTTCCACGTCACCCATGATTGTTCATTCCTAGGTTAAGTTACTACTCATATCAGTATCAGAATTGACAAGAACTAAAAAAAAAAAAAAAAAAAAACCCTCGGACTCGGTATTTAACCATATCTGAAGAATTTCCCCCCAAATCAAACTCTCGTTATTGGTCCGGCGTGAGATTTTGATCTTGATTAACACTAACAAACACATGTAATGAGTGGGAAAGTGCAGAGCAGCATGATTGATGTGATCAATGATCCAGAGTTCCCAAGCTTGTAATGATCTGCTAATTTTAAGATTTTGCTGCAACGCTTTCCAAAAACCTGGTACCGGGCCACGTTCACATCCGCTTAAGGAAGATATTTTTTGGCCCATTTAGCCCAGTGTAATCAGTCGGGCTTCTGATTGATGGGGGAAAGTGGTGGAAAAGTAAAATCTCCACTCAACCACCAGGACTTATTGGATTTCGGAAGGGGAAGTGCGAACGAGTCCAAACATTCTCTTTGCTGCAAATTAGCCTTAGAGGCGCTAAGATCACAGCTGTCAAAAAACCCAGAGGAGAATTGTGAATTGACTCAAGATCACCGTCTTCCATTGTTCGATAACTTGTACAAGAAAACATTTTCTATTTATAGCCATGCCAAGTTTGGGTGACTCATACTTCCAAAGCAAAGAAAGCTGGTACAATCCGAAAAATTCTTTGGCTTGTTCTTGTGGAGGAACCTGTGGAGGAACCTATGTAGAACGGAAAGGGTTTCAGACACAGGTCGCAGATAAAGCTCCTTTAGGAAGCAATGAACTCTTAATTATTCAAAATACTGTGTAGACACAGGACTAAACGGTTCGCTCATAGTCCTGTATGAATGTGTTCTTTGTCTTCCACAGTCAGAAGACAGAATATGAAGGTTCGGATTAACGCCACTGGTGACACCATTGTCCTGAAGTTCCTCCGACCCAACCCTGATATCAAGCTCGAGGGCTACATTCTGGGCTACGGATCTAGCATGTTCTCCAAGCAGTTCATCCAACTTCCAGAGAACGGACAACCCTTTGAGACGGAGATTGGTATGTCTTAGACCTCGCTATGATGTCCATCGAAATAACCAAGTCAGGAATTGGTGTTTCAGATGAGGTTCAGAAAAGTACCACAAACCACAGAATGGGGATAGGGAAGGTTTTTTTTTTTTCTCAAATAGCACACTGCAAAAACATGAAACCACAATGCATTAGTCTAGTAGGACTTTAAAACAACTACCTTCTGGGCCCCCAAAGTTGGAAAATGCTCTGATTAAAACCACAAACCTTTACTTCAGAAACGGCCATAGTTATTCTTGGAGAACAGTAAGATAAATGAGGGCGCAGTAGTTCACAGCAACCCACATTTGCTCTGTAGATGCTCTTCGAGAAGATCAGGTGGCCGAATGGTATGCTAAGTTTGGTTACTTTTTCCCTCGAGATATTTTCTGGAGATCAATAGATATTCCACGACTGAACCCACTCATGACATCTGTTCATTTGATTTAATTATCTGCATTTCCTCAGTGCGGGGTCAGCTATGGGTCGAAGGATCTGTCCCATGAGATCACTCTTAGCCTGGGATTTGTGATTAATGATTTGTGGTGGCTTTCTTTACAGAAAGCAGACCAAAAGTTAGGCAACGTGTTCTTAATAGTTCTGAGGAGAAACGATTTTGCAAAATTGAAGGCCTTTCCAGGGGGTTGACATATTAAAGCATATTAAAGCACTCTTTAGGACCCTTTTTTCAACAGCATGCTTAGCTTTTTCACTGTTTATTTGCTTCCCGGTTTGATGTTTCCTCAGCAACGTCTATTCTGCCCAGGTTCCATCATTTGGTAAATCCCAAACAAAGCTTAAAGTCTTCGATGCTTTTGATATACGAGTGTGGACAAGTACAAGATCCTGCAGGCAGTTCAGGCTCCCAGGCGCTGTTCCAGAACATTACCTCAGCATGGTTATCTTTCACCATTGTTTGGTCACTGCCTTTGTCGTGTTTTTCAACTCAATCAGCAGACACTGGGTTCAGTGAGGGCATGACAGAACTTGTGGTGGACAAAGGCCTTTAGGCCAAAATTTTTAATCACCTTTAAAAATCCCAAAAGAGCAGAAAAGACCACCATGACTGTCTGAGAGGGAACAGCTAATCATCTGGAAGAGGTCCTCAAGGCTTCTTAGGATGGATAAAGGCGTTAGCTTTCTAAAGGGGTTCCACGTTTTCTGGAGCGAGATTCCATGCTGAAACTTTAAGGGGTGAAGGCCCATGAGTAGTGGCAAAAATGTGAAAAAGTGCTTGCTAAGGATTATTTGCATGGTTAAAGGTTTTACTTTTATAAAGGGGCTTTACTTAGAACCTTTTCTAATAGAAAATCCCACGATTCTAGGGTTCCACATTGAACTTTCAAGAAGTAAAAGGCCCATGAGGACCTACGAGGGATTGGCTAAACCTGGTCAAATTGGTTTCAGGAAAAGATTTCAGCGGAACCTGTGGATTTTTAATGGCTTTATGGTTCTAAATGGAAACCCAACGTTTCAAACATCCTAAAGGATTGTCCACCCATTTAAGGTTCAAGAACCCCAAAAATAGTGGGTTTATTTTTGAAAGAGAGTTCCTCAAGGATTTTTTGAAGGGTTCACAGACAACACCTAGATTTCTATAAAGGTTCAAATCGAAAGCCTTTGTGAAAGGGAAGAGATAAGGATTAGATGGTGTATTCACCCCATGAAGGTTTATTGAGGAACCCAACGTTGTAGCAAAGACCCAACACAAACAACCTTTTGGAAATGAGTTCCACAGAGATTTTTTTTGTTAGGCTTCTAAAGGGGTTCTACTTGAAATGGTTTCCAAAGGGAACACCAGCTGTTACATATTGAACCTTACAGGAGGGGGGAGACCCAAAGAAACTGCTAGGATGTTGGATAGAAGTTTCTACAGAGCAGTAGGTACCGTGTGAGCATGTGCCCCTCGCACTGGGCTCAATTACTGATCTAAAAACACACAGTGGGATATAGTTATTCAATACGGACAACAGCCTAAAATGCCTAAATAGATCCATAAGGCTGAGGTCAATATCAGATGGATGTGTAGAGCAGATGGATGAAACAGCTTTGGCTTTGACATAGGAGGGTTCTGTGGACGACAGCTGCTAAAATTTATACAACGCTAACCCCGGATAGACCACGGTGTAGTTCTGGTCCAAAAACAACCACCTAGCTCAGAATTCAAAACAATTCCCTATCAGCGGGATCGGCCATTTTGCTAGACTTGGAGGTATTGAAACTTAATTGGTGTATATACGCCAAAAATGTAACAGCTTCCATCATTTTGCAGTTGCTTGGACATAAATCACCCTGAGACATAAATCAGCCTGGTTCTTGCCAAACAGCAGCTCTTGCACCTAAGCTGCCAAAATTTCTCTTGTTCCACAGTCTAATGTATATCTGTACTCCCTGAACACACTTCACTGCAGGTCAGGAGTCTTTCCCTGAGAGCCACACTTATGGAAATGCATGGAAGCACTTAGCAGCTCGAATGACCTAAGGAGCTGCTTCACTTCAAGTGCATATCAAATGTCAAATCTCTTAAGCCTTCCGACCAAAATGAAAGGGACACTGTTCCTGAAGAGATAAGCCACTTATTCATGTGGACAGGTTCTCTGGGGAATGTTCATTGGTCTTGAGTGATAAGACATTGTTTCCATGTGCACTGGTCACATTCCCTTTCAGGCGGCTTAAGATTTTACCATAATAATTTCAGTTGGCGCGCCACCAAACGGACCTTTTATAAAGAAGAACCTAATGCGTACGGGCAATTAACGCAGGTGGGATAAGTTAACAGCAACAACACTGCACCGACCTGGGGGGTATGCATCACATTCACCACTCATGCTAACCAATCTATACAGCAACACTAACATTATTCTGCGCCCCCCCCCCCCCCACCAAGGTAACGAGGGATGGCTTGCCAAAACCGATGTTACACGATTAGGTAAAGTGTTTATATTCCGTGTCTCTCATGCTTAGATGCTGAACCAAAGTACTTAGTTGCCGTCCAGCCAATCAAACCCAATGATGTGAAGAAGCAATGCACAGGTAAAGTACCACAGTAGTGACCCAGATATCCATACTTAGAGTGATGAAAACCTAGACAATGAATTGTAATCTTTACCCGATGTTGTTCCTGTAGGTAAAGTCAACCTGGACAAACCTCTTAACCTGGTGATTGGGACCGTCTCCCCCACTTCGGTTCTGCTGTCCTGGGGGCCGTATAAGAAGACGCCTTATGAGGGCAACATCATGAATGACTGCTTAGCCGATGGGTGCGTTGCATGTGCATACAAGCTACTAACATGGGCTCATGAATGCAAATATGTAGGATTTTGCAGAAGCAAAAGAGTCTTCAAAATGTACATAATGGGCATCTTAGGTATACTTAGGCGTCTTTCACCTAGGAAAGCGAATATAGTGCACCTTTCCCCTTAAACTGTTTTTAAAGGTGCACCATGTTGACCTTCTCAAGTGACGTATAAAGATATCAAGGTGCAGGCCATAGATCAAGGTACAGCCCTGGTGGCAAGCAGAGATGTAGTTTAGAAACATTACACATTGTAAAATTGGTCGAGCCTTTAGAGGAACCCTTAAAATATCCAGTGTTTCCTTACAACATGATATTGATTATCCAGTTAGCTAATTAGCCAACGAACCCTTGAAAAGCCATTGAAAATCCCAAGTTTCTAGTGTACAGAGTACATAGATAAGTTTTAAATTTCAGACCAGTTATAGGTATAAAGAAGAAATGACAGCTGCTAACAACGAGCGTTGACTTTTTGAGTGGTTTATTGGATAATTAAGGGCTCTTAGCTAAGGAATCCCTTTCTGAGAGGAAAACACTTTATTGTAGGGTTTCTACAAGGAATCCTTAAAAGATCCACCACTGGGACAACTGATGAAGCTTGATGGAGCTATGAAATTTGGTCTTCCTTGTTCAAATACCTACAAGATGTATGCTTTCATGACAACAGTTAGCAACAAACAAGCACTCCACCATAAAACATGAAGCATTCCACTGAAATGCTTTATTCCTCTCGCTTCCAGTGCGCCATTGTTTTAATCGATTTTACCTTTGAAATGCATAAGAGACCCAAATGGACAGGTTCGCTGAGGAAGCAAAGGCATATAAATTTGTTATACATTCTTTTGGCCTGACAGAACTGTGTGATTTATGATGCATGACTTCTCAATTGAGAGGAGCTCGATTTAGCGGAAAATGATCGTGCAGCATATGGATTGCTGCCACTGCAGGTGTGTCTTCAGCACGTCTCTGCTTCTCTGTTTCTCACATACACTGCTGTAGTATTTTTCTTTGGCACAATGGAAAGGGAGAAGTGTTGGACCCAATATCGGAAAGCATGATCCGCACCAGTGTGGTGGTGGAGTGGATTTTTTGGGGGTTTTTTTTTTTTTTGCACGAACCCTGCTCTTAATAAAACTAATGTCGTGCATGTCCTAGCTGCCATTTTGCGTATTACCAAACACGGGCACGGTGAAAATAGAGCCTCATGAGGCAGACGGAAACCCAATCTGTCAGACTCAGCACTTCTACCCAGGCTGTAACAGCACCCGAGCGAGAGGGTTAGCTAGACCTGAATTTAAATCTTGACAAACAATGAGATGTAGTAATATTTTTATACCGTTTCACGTGCTTAATCCCATCAAGAAAAATACTTGCATTGCACATCCTGAAGAATACCCAAGCTTTGGCAATGGAGACCTGATCTTAAATGAGTACTTGTAGTACTTGTAATTTAGCTCCTCAGGTTCATGTAGTTCATTTTTCTTGCCATCAGTGGCCCATGCACGTACCTTACAATGTGATGGGATGACACAACCCTGGCAATCTTGGCATTACTTGCTCTGTCTGTTCCTCCTCCTCCTCCTCCTCCTCCATTGATTGTGTATCAAAATCTACTCGTAGGTACTACACAATCCGCTACAGAGAAAGGAACAGGAAGTGGATCTATCAGACATGCCCCACCAGTGACACAGTCATCGACAACCTGAAACCCAACACTCACTATGAATTTGGCGTCCGACCCAACAAAGACGACCGCAGCGGCGTGTGGAGCAAACCCGTGGTCCATAGCATCAACATGGGGGGTATGCACGCTAACCAATCTATCTGCAACAAGTAATCCCAATCCTGTCCACAAATGTTAACCACGACCGCCGAAATGGTCTATAATTTACCTCCAGTCTTCAGCATGTCTGAGTTATATTGAGTTTGAGTTTGAGGAAAAAGTTGTTTTTTTTTGTTACGATGTGACATATGCCCATCTAAGCAACCCACAAGAACTGTTTTGACTCCACAAACCACAGCTGATCCTTTAAATGGCGGAAGAAAATCCGCAGAGAATACCGAATGACCACACGGCACGTGCTGCAGATCCGAAACTTCCGAGGCACTCGGCTCTAATCTCCTTTTGCTCTTGTCTTCCAGACAAAATCATGCACAATCCCTACAAGCCGAGTCAGACCAAGCCTGAGGTATGTTCTCCGCTGCTCAACCACCTTGAGAGAAAGTTATAATGCAACATAATATAATTAAAATGTCAACGTTCGCGTTCACGTTTTATCGGTGTAAAAGATAGGGACAGATACAAGGAAGTGAAGAGTAGCTCAGAGCGGGGTTTGGCGCTATGACGAAAATATCAACATCCTAGAACTTTACATTTTCCCTCAAAGCTCTGCCGTAATGCACTGACACTGGAGGCTCCTTACAGAAAGCGTTGTTTTTCAACAGTTACGCAAATATTTTTAAATGTAAAACGTTAATCTAAACCTGCCAGAACTGCTGATATAAAAAAAAAAACAATGAAGCAACACCTTCTGACCAATCAGAATCCAGGATTCATCAGCGTCGTGAGCTTTGAATAGATTGAGACACTATTTTAAAGCTCAAAACAATGCACAGAAACCACAGTTGGGTTTTCTTTTATTCTTTTTTTTTTTTTTTATTCAGAAACCAGTGATGCCTGGACCACGCACGGTGTCTCCATTGCGGCCTGGTAAATCCTTCACCTTTTTTTCTTCTAAACACAGAAGAGCAAGTTTCTCTGTCCATCATTTTAGTGTGACAAGCATTAACAGTGTCTGTCTGTCTGTCTGTCTGTCTGTCTGTCTGTCTATCTATCTATCTATCTATCTATCTATCTATCTATCTATCTATCTATCTATCTAATTAATTCTGCTCTATTAGCTGTGCACCCAGGCAACAGGACCCAGGCAAGATTCCCACCTCTTCACAAAAATCCTACTTTTCCTGGAGCTCCAAAGACATCTCTTGGTAACTTTCCTTTCTATATTTAACTTTCTTCTCTCTTCTTTCCTCTCTCACTCTCTGTCTTTTGAGTTTTTTGCAGTCATGCATAACCAACACACACGTTTCTGGTAAACATGTAATGGCATTTTTTTCTTTTAACTCATGCGCCTTCATTTGTGTTTCTAATTCCCCGGTTATGAAACATTGCATTATTTCCCACAGCACCTCCTCTGGTCGAGCAGGAAACTGCACTCATTGCTGGGTCCAATGAGCCCAAACAGCCTCGGCTACCCCTGGGTAAAATAGCGAGCCTTTTATTATTGCAGTCACTCAGCTTTGTGCTCACTCTTGCTGCTGGGATGGGGGAGGGGAAGCAAGTGTGGGGTGGGCCACCCCTCTGATTGGCTGCATGTTGGCATGATATGAACCAATGAAGAGCTAGAAAGTCCTGATTCCTTGGAGAGGAGGATTCCTGATTGGTGTAAGTTTTTCCCCCAGATGTCCATGCAGAGGAAAGCATTCTGGTTTTGCATGATGTCTTGATTCTGCAATATGTCCGCTCTTGAATGTAGACGGGTTTGAGCACTTCTTCACCCTGTGATCATCATCCAAGCAGGATATTATGTGCCAAAACTCATCATTCATCCATCCATCCATCCATTCATCCATGCATCCATCTGTAAAACATTCACAAAATACTTTTGAATTTTCATGGAGATAAGTTCATATTATATACTAATTATACACTGATTCATCTTCAACATTCCACAGAGATCTAATTCATCATGCTGCATTTCAGCTGCTGGCCGTGGTTCAGTCTGCATGAGACCCATGCATGCCAAGATAAAAAAAAAAAAAAACATCAGCGATTTCTTCCAGTCTCAGCAGGGAAAGGCAGTGATCGGGAGTCCTTTCTTGTCTAGCTTTGTCTCCAAGACTCGGGATAAAACAACAGCCTCTCCTTCACTCTTCTCACTCAAACCAGCTGACTGATGAGACCACGACCTAATAAAAAAAAAAAAAGCTGTCAGTCCAAATGCTACAGGGTGAAAGGCAGAGGGGAAGTCATGTGTCTCTTGACAGATGTTTGAACACTGGTGCCACCTGAATGCTGGGCACTCAAGCACGATAGTGATAGGATAGCATGGTGGGATAGCAAAAAAGAACTAAAAGAATCCATAAGAATTGCTGAAGGTCGTGGTCTCAGTAGTCAAAGCTGCTTTGCTCCTTTTCTCTCGAAACAGACTCGGTCAACCTTGCTAAAAATGCCTCTTCTCAAGCCGGAGGGATTGCTCTCGGCTTGCCACATCTCCTGACCACTCGACCCCCTCGCCAGACAACCACTGTCACCCCTCAGACCCCCTCAGAAGGCAACCGGCGACAGGGCCTCTCCCAGACCAAGGCACCAAGTGCCACTCCCAAGACTTATAGTTCATCGGGTTATTCTGGTAATTAACCTTTAAGTTGGTTTGTTTCTAATGCTAATGGTTTAATTGCAGGAGTGATGTCTCTCATTCACTATACAACATCTACAGTGTTTTTGTGACATGGTTCCCCCCCCAAACTATGCACTTGGAGGCTAGATTTCCAGTTTAAAAAAATCAAATGCTCAAGGCTTTATAGAATGCACCATTGGTATTCAATTGAATGGATCTGTTATTATCCATTATTTTGGATTAAAAGAAACTCTACATCCTGTAATCCCATTAATTTGTCCTCCAAAACCAGATAAGGCCATCTGAGAGACAGCCAGTAACAATACCGGGTACAGGGCTGACCTCACTGCAGTAATCTGCTTGCCGATTCCTCTTTTTTTTTGTTTTTTTGTCAGATTAATGGCTGCCACCCAAGTGACTGTCTGAGAGGTCCACAGTAGCTCATGCCAGGACTAATATGTGACCTCACAGCTATACTAATCTATTCTCAAGAAGTCTCACTTCACTTCACTTCACTTCACTGTGTTTTGCTTCCACAGGAACGGCACCAAATGCACCTTACCACAGCCACATCTACACCACAAAATCCGCCCTCAAGCATTAATCACATCCACGTACCAATGTTTTAACCTTTACCAACGCAGACAAATAAGCAAAAACATCACTGATGTATCTTATACCGCACCCCCAGGTTATATTCCTACAGAACATTCAGCAATGTTCAATAGTCCAGCTGCCGTGAAGTTTTCTGTAAGGAGCTGCTTATTTAACACCAATGAAAGGAGTCCACTGTGTCGGTTCTTTGTAAAAATCAGAGGTAATTATGATTCCTAACATCTCCATGACAGAGGAACAGGAAACGACTTAACAGTGAACTAGCTTAATAGAAAATATCTAACCATGAACTAGCGTTGTGGTAACAAGCGAACAGAGAACTAGCATTATAGTAAGCAACTTAAGGGTGAATAAGCGTGAGGGTAAACATCTAACCATGAGCTAGCTTTATAGTAAACTAGCTTAATAGTAAACATCTAATCATGAACTAGCCTTAGAGTAAATAAGCTAATCGTGAACTCACGTTGTAGAAAACATGAACATTAAACATGAACTAGCGTTATGATAAATAGTGTAAGCATGAACTAGCGTGACCGAAAACAAACTAATAGTGAACTAGAATTATAGTAAACACCTGAAAGTGATCTAGCTTTATGGTAAACATCTAAGCATGAACTAGCATTATAAAAAAAAAATAAGCTAATGGAGAACTAGCCTGATAGTAAACCACTTTATAGTGAACTAGCATTAATGCAAACAACGTAATAGCGAACTAAAGCTCTAATTAGAGTTATAGTAAACATGTACACATGAACTAGTGCTATAATAAACAACTTAATTGTGAACTAGTGTCATAGTCAACAAATTAATAGTGACCTAGACTTAGGGTAAACATCTAAATGTGACCGTTGGTCGCCACGTAATGACACAGAAAAATCATTTCCGTTTCTGATGGTTGTTCGTTGTCATAGCTTTCCTTACGACACAAATCAGATGAAATCTAAAGCCAGATGAGGTTAGGTTAATCTTTTCCTGAAATCATAAATAACACAGGTGTAAAGTGCATCTCTCATAACGAGTGGGGTTATGACTGGAATATGTTAGCCACTGACATTTGGTCTAGCTACACTAAGCTAAGCTACAGGACAATGAGCTTAGAGGTGATTTCCACAATAACTTTTTTAGGAAACGAACTCTGCTTTGGTTTAAGTCCTGACCGGGTTGAATGATATCTCATTTCATATCTACGCTCTTCATGAGTCGCTCTGGAGAGACCTTTAAAGAACCCTACAACTGAGCTTTTTCTTTCTTTTAGGAGACCCTTAATTATCCAACGAATCCTTGATGCACATCAGATACCATAATGAGCAGTTCCTGACAAGTTCTAAATACTGCAGTTCATTCTGCTAGGAAAACAAGTTGCTGTAGAAGCTTTTCTAGACAGGCCAGTAGATGTACTTGACTTTGGATTTTGTTCATAGTTCTTTTACTTTCATACCACACACACACACACACACACACACACACACACACACACACACGCCCAGAGTAACCAGAAATGCTCTTGTATTTCTTCATCCAGGTAAAAGCTTTCTGAGAGACCCAAGCTTATCTCTTCCACCCAAACCCTTCGATCCAGTCGTAACTGTGAGCAGCAGGAACCGGACGGCTGTCAGAAGAACTCCTTTATATCCCTTCTATAATGGCATAAGGCTCCCTTCTTTCCCCAGGGCCAACGACTCATCCAGAAGATATGGGGGTAAAGGAACCACTCTAACCCCCTTTGTACCATATTAATGCCTCATTTCCTTCCTTTCAGCTTTGTTCTCTCTCTCTCTCTCTCTCTCTCTCTCTCTCTTTTTGTCTCACTTTTGCTCCCTCTCTTTTTCTAGCTTTAGCATTCTTTGGGACCAGAGCTGTCCTGTCTTGTTCACTCAAGCTGCTGGATGATGTCCAAAAGCAGCAGGCCCCACACACCTGTGCACATTTGCCAGTGCTTTGCTCCCAGTCCCCTATTAAAGCACTGATATTTAATCCTAGATGCATGGCCTTTGAAAAGGAATAAACCCATGGTGTATGTGTGTGTAGCTAACACTGGTCTGAATGAGGACGGGTTTATCAGTGATCTCGTTCAACTCGTTGGCCAATAACTTCGGATGCATGGATACCATTCGTTTCAGATCTCATTCCTTGTCCGTGGTGCATCATGGAGCATGTTATTTAGACCTGTGTTGGTGATGTGTCCTTGGCTATGTGGTGGCCATGAAAAAGGCACAAACGTGTGTTGTTGCACTTGTAATGTTAGCTAGAAGACTTTAAGTGACCCGTATTAGCTAGGTACATTGCTCGGTTGGATGGGGTGGGGTTCCTTTTTCGGTACAGCTGTAAGTAAGGTGGGTTTTTATTGTGTGTGTGTGTGTGTGTGTGTGTGTGTGTTCGTTGTGTCCGAATCCTCTCGTCGTCAGAGTTATTTTGACTCACTAGCAGACTAGCACAGTCTACAGACACGATATTCGTGCCAAGCCAAAGCTTGCTGTTTGACATGAACTTCTTGTGCTGAGTTTTACGTTTAACATCACATCCGGATCGAAGTCATTTCATGTCATCTGATCATTAGTGTTGCATCATACACTGGGTTCGCATCAGATTTCTTTCTTTCGCATCAGAGAGTTTCTTTTTACATGTACGAGTAAATAAGCCCCAGTAGCGGGATCGATGCAGTCCTGCTAATTAGTGTAATGAAGCTGTCACGAGTTGAATGAAGTGAAAGAGGGGAAACACTAAAGCAGGGCAGTAATGTGACTCTTAAAGGCTGGAAGTGATGAATGTTGCCTTGGAGCCAATTTTTTCCCTGCTGTGCAACATGTGGTGTGTGTGCAGACCGGCCGTCACGCTTGCCTATTCCCTGACAGTTTTACACAGAGCACAAGTGTGCATGATTTACAGTGACGGGCACAGTCCGTACTGTGCCTGCCCGCCATCTGTATGGATTCCTTTTCTCCCCAGGCAGCTCACCAGCCACCTTTGCTTCATACTGAAGTCCTTAAGTCCCCAATTCAGACCCCAGTTCCTTTAGGTTGCTCATGCTAACAAGAGTTCTGCCTGAAGAACCAGTGTGTTTGTGCTGTTTCTGCATAACATCCCTTCTTTTCCCTCCAACAGTGAACGGACAACATCATAAAGGAATGTCTTACCCCAAACCAGTCATGTGGTCCAGAACCAGAATGGGTAAAATGAGCCGACCCCATTTCCCTGTGTTTTGTCAGCCAACATTAACCCGCATTTCTCCATGCTGGTGTCTTTACCCATCGTTTCGTTATCTCTGTCCGTTCAAGCGTTTCAAGCCCATTTGCTCGCCAGCCTGTCATGTCCTCGACTCAATGTTGGTGTTTTTTCTTCCCCCGCAAGCTTCAGCAGATGCAAATGCTTCATGGTGCGGCTGTTGTTGTGGTCATTGTTGTGATGTTACCATGCCGTGCTCTGTCCCATGGATGCTAGCCCTTTCAGGAATTAGCAATAATGACCACTGGGTTTATAACTTCTTCAACTTGTTTGTCTGTGGTTACCAAACATGTTTGGGCATAGGCGCCAGGTATTTCGATGCTCCACGTTATTTAAAGATTTTTTTTTAAGGCACATTAAACACTGAGAATATCACGATTTTTAGGATTTAAAAATGTCCAATCTAACCTAAGATCTAAAGCACGTACCAGTTGTTGCATACTACGCTAAAGTAGTACACGTTTCGTGGTAACCTAAAGCAGTGTGTAATCTTAATGTACGCTGGCGCCTATGTATGGGTTTGTTTGAGCAACTACGCTGGGAATTCTGTCCTCTGTAAAAATCTAAGGTTCTTCATGCTGTTGGTTCGAATATATTGTGTGCATGTGGAGCTGCATGTCTATCGTGTAGTGTTTATGAGCTTCAATGTGTTGTCTTGCTATACTGTGTAATATCATAATGTACCATATGGAGTTTGTTCCAAGTACATGGTTTATAGAATAACGGACTTAGTGGCTTGCGAGAGGTTTCAGTAAACAGTGGAATACTTGGCAGTTTCAGTCTCCTGTCCACAATGATACCCATGTCCTTTAGACTGGACATAATTCAGCTTCGGTGTATATTATAGCAAGTCATTAATGTATTTTCTGTAAGCTGTTATTCTGGTGTTAGGCAGGAATGCTATACCAGTCCATTGCATGGCATCATGCATACGCTTGTTGACACCTAGGGGAGATTTCGTGCAGCCAATCCACCTACCAGCATGTTTCTGGGAGGAGAACCTACAGCAGGCGTGTCCACTCTTACAGACGTGGACAAAATTGTTGGTACCCTTCTGTTAAAGAAAGAAAAACCCACAATGGTCACTGAAATAACTTG
>JAQMCW010000023.1:31003738-31021149 GCA_030068335.1 Chrysichthys cranchii | reverse complement strand
AGCAGCTGGAAACCTATATCAGGCAAGAATGGGACCAAATTCCAACACCAAAACTCCAGAAACTCATAACCTCGATGACCAGACGTCTTCAAACTGTTCTGAAAAGAAGAGGAGATGCTACACCATGGGAAACATGCCCCTGTCCCAAATATTGAGACCTGGAGCAAACATCAAATTTGAAATGAGCTCATTTTGTGCATAAAATTGTAAAACTTCTCAGCTTAAACATCTGTTATGTTGTCGATGTTCTGTTGTGAATAAAATATTGCCTCGTGTGATTTGAAAGTCCTAGTTTTCATTTTATTCAACTTTAAAGAATGTCCCAACTTTTCTGGAATTCGGGTTGTTCTCATATCCAAGCTTGTACTTTTGGAATTTATGAAAATTTAAACACTCATAGCAAAAAGAGGTGAATATACTGTTTTTACCAATACGAGCCAGTGCAAGGAGAAAGACCTGTGAAAGTTTTGGCTTTTGCTAAATACTCAGCAGGAACATCCCCCATTAGGTGTTACCCTTAACTTTTGTTTTACCTTTACTTTCATCATGCCCAACACACAGATCACACAAACTGCCATAATTTCCATCAATTAAATTTTATTAAAAAAAACAAAAAAACTGACACGATAAACTTCACTGTTCCTCATTCAATTACATTTTTAGCACCACTCTGAAAAAAATTAGAAAACAGAAATCCTTTTTTGTTCGTTTGTTTGTTCATTCCATCGTCTTTTCTGCACATTTGCAAATTCAAGCACTCAGTAGTAAAACAAAAACAATTGAAAATAAATTACAGAGAAAAAGAATCCCCACAGAAATCCTTTCAGCATCCAACTCCGCTAAGATGTAACTCGCAAACGTGTAACGGAATGATACTACGTTGATCCTGTTTAAAAAGAAAAGAAAAAGAAAGAAAGAAAACATAAAACAACAGGAAATATATATGTACACATATACATATTTTAAGAGTATCCCCCAGGTCATATCAGCAAACAAAACTGACTTTTTACTGACGTTAAATCCGGATTCACAGATGATTGTGAATCTAAAGCTACTGTAATGTGATGAAAAGCAAAATGTGACAAAAGCAAAATATACCCATACAATACAAATATGTTGCACCGTATAAAGAGTGAGACTACAAAGAGTTTATGTATAGATTACTGTAATGAGTGGATATGGAAGAGAAAAAAAAACTGCAAATCACTATGTATGCAATTAGCTGATATTATCCCTGTCTTATATAAATACTGGCAGGTAATATGTGGAGAATTGTGTTCTTGATATTTGCATATTTGTTGTATGATATGTAAATGTAGCCAATATGTAGACTGCATGGTAAAACACAGCTCCAAATGGAGTGACACACCTAAATATAGTCCGATTCGGTTTTAATGGCTTTTTATCTTTATTGCTTGTGTTACCGTCATGCTACAGATTCACTTCTGCAACCTCTTAGACACTCTTCACTTCCAAGGAACACTGACGAAGTCTGTATAACTGAATTTCTGTACCTTTAATTCCTACTCCTCGGTTCTGATAGTGAGCATGTGCATTTTATTTTTCCATCAGCGACCTGTGAAATGTCTGACAAGTTACATCGGGTATAATAAATATCCAGAGAAGGATGAATGGACATATTGACCAGCGTAAAGTCCAGGAGCTTGATCTGATGGTAGCTGAACATGAACAGAGTCCCCAGACTTCAGAGGCAGTACTGCACTTCCTGATGCTTGATCCAGAAAACCTTTTTTGCACTCATCATATGTGTACATGACTGGCTCATTGTTCTTTTGCAGAGCCACCCACACATTGGCCCCTTTACAGTGGACGTGGTATGCGAAATAGTAAATTCCTGGTATACTGCAGGAGAAAATGCCAGTTTGAGGGTTGTAATTTTGATTGCCATTGTACAAGATCTTGTTGAAGACCACAGGTGTGCCAACAGGTGGAAATGGAGTTGTTAGCTGAGCAGTAAAGGCAGGCAACTCAAGAACATTTCTACTAATAAAATCTCCAGGCTTTTTCTTAAATGCTCCTTGTTTGGCCCCGTCGAGTCCTGGACCCATTTCAGGAAGAATTGCGCCCTCACCAGATGGAGGCCCGGGTGGACCAGGTGGACCAGGAAGGCCAGGTATTCCAGGTTTACCAGGAAATCCACCAGGACCCGGTTTCCCTGGTGGACCCACTGGGCCTGGAAAACCAGGCTTTCCGTCACCTGGTGGTCCAGGCTTTCCCGGTGGTCCATATTCTCCCTTTGGTCCAGGAAGTCCAGGAGGCCCAATAGGTCCACTTGGCCCCATTAATCCTGGGATTCCTATTGGACCTTGACTACCTTTATCTCCTGGTAGACCACCTTCCCCCTTTGATCCAGGCTTTCCAGGAGCCCCCGGGAGACCAGGTAAACCTTTGTGTCCATTTTCACCCTGAGGGCCTAAAGGTCCTGGTAGGCCTCTGGGTCCTGGTTGTCCGCCTATTCCTGGAAACCCTGATTTTCCTGGGAGTCCTGGAGGACCAGGTTCACCTGTGGGACCTACTGGTCCTTTTGGGCCAACTTCACCAGCCTCTCCCTTTGGTCCAGGAAAGCCAATGCCACCCGGGGGCCCCATGAGACCTGGTGGACCAGGAAGACCACCTGGTCCAGGTGGACCAATTATTCCAGGAAACCCACCATGACCTTTCTCACCTTTTGGACCTGGAGCCCCAGGTAAGCCCCCATGTCCTTTGTCACCTTTTGGTCCAGGATATCCAGGTTTACCAATTCCAGGTAAACCTGGACCACCTGGAAAACCAGGTGGGCCTGGCTCCCCCTTTCCACCTTGAAGGCCAGGTGGCCCTGGAAAACCATCCAAACCAGGTTTACCGATACCTGGTGGGCCTGGAGACCCTGGTTGTCCCTCTTCACCAGGAGATCCTGCCAACCCTTGCTCTCCAGGGAGACCAGGATTACCTGGGCCACCAGGGGCCCCAGGTAGTCCATTTAGACCTGGCTTTCCAACTCCCGGTAGGCCTGGTGGACCTGGTACCCCCGGAGGTCCCGGTGGCCCTTTTACCCCTGGTAATCCTGGAAGACCGAGCCCGAAATCACCTTTAGGTCCTGGAAGACCGGGAATCCCTGGAGATCCCTTTTGTCCAGGCTCTCCACGAAACCCAGGCTGTCCAGGTAATCCCTGTGCACCTGGTTTGGACAGACCTGGTAACCCATGCGGGCCTGGAAGCCCTGGAGGTCCTGGCAATCCTACCGGTCCCACACCACCGCCTGGTCCCAGGTCACCCTTTGGCCCTGGCAATCCAATTCTTCCAGGTTTTCCTGGCAGTCCTGGCATACCAGGTTTTCCAATCCCAGGGTACCCCTGAGGGCCAAGTGGGCCTGGATTCCCAGGAGGTCCTGGAATCCCCTGACCTGGTAGTCCAGGGGGCCCCTGAGGTCCTCGGGGTCCCACAGGGCCAACCACACCTGGGGGACCTTTCTGGCCTCTGAGGATATTTTCTCCTGAAGGGATAATGCAATATTATAAATATATGTGCTATGTATGTAATTTCTGAAGAAAAAAAAAAAAAAAAACACAGATGGATGCATTCAAGATACCTTACCTGAAGGACCCTTCTGGCCTCTGAGAATATGTTCACCTGAAGAGATAATGCAATATTATAAATATATGTGCTATGTATGTAATTTCATACATTTAAAAAAGTGCAGGTGGATGCATTCAAGGTATAGCAAGATACCTCACCTGAAGGACCCTTCTGACCTCTGAGAATATTTTCACCTGATGGGCGAATGCAATATTATGAATACACATGCCATGTGTGGATTTTTTTTTTTGTACAGATTGAACAAGGCATAGATATCTTCAAGGAATGGCAAGGTGCCTCACCTGATGGACCTTTCTGACCTCGGAGAATGTTTTCACCTGAGGAGAGAATGTAACATAAAGACTTGTGCTGTGTATAGAAATAACAATAAAAGTATAAATTAAACAACGGCTCAAAGTCATATGGCTAAAAAATGTTTCATCATCAAGCTTTTTGTCATAAATATCCAAATACTGATTATAATATGGGTGATCTACAATTACTGGTGGTGCCTGACTTGGCTTAAATGCTGAAACTGTCAGAAAGTGACACAGGGTCGGCTTGCACAGCTTTCTAGAAATACTACATGTACAGGTCCTAGAAACCCAATTTGATCCATGCAACATGGTGGCACTTCATTTTCTTTAATGACAAATGATTGCAAAGAATGTGAATTATTCCGTGGGTAACCCACGAGCAGGTCACAGTTCCTGGATTATATTAGTTTTGGCAAAAGCACACAAGTTAATTGAATGATCTTGAGCTCTTCAGGGGCTTCATTGTATCATGAGATGGCAAGCAGCAGCTGAATGACGCAGACGTGACCAAGAGAAAAACAAAAACCGTCTGTAGACGAAATGCCGACTTGCTTGCAGTGCCTAGGTCTGGTAGAAATTAATTGTGAAACTGAATGGAAATGTTGTGGTACATCAAATGTGCACCAGCTTCCTTAAAACCTCATTTTTACATTTAGTGTGTCCTAACAAAAAAGGCTGCACGTTAGCTATATGACAGATGACAGCAGCACAATGAGCCACTTTATTCATGGATGTGATTAATATTTTGGACTACATTCATACCTTTGCCTATATTGGGGTTTGCCAAAGGAAAGGGTATCTGTGGCTGTTCATTTCCATAGTATGGGAGCACAGGCATGTCGTTTCCATATGGCAGATGAGGCAACTCCTTTCCTAAGTACTGCTGCTGGGGTATCCCTTCATTGCCCATTGGCATGTGAGGTAACTGCGGCAGTGGTTGATGTTGCTGGGGAAGCTGCTGGTGTCCATAGTATGCCCCTGCTTGGGCTTGATGCAGCAGATAAAGCTGTACCACCAAGGCAAATCCACAAGCAGAGTGGAAATGCATGGCCACGTGCTGCGGAATGGAAGAAGGGAAAGCAATTGATGCATGTGCGCTCTCTATAAATATAGCATTAGCAGATTTGACATTTAGTAGACCAAAATGTTCTGGTATAAACCCAGGTCACCTTCCCAAGAGCACTGTTTTAGTCAAAAGGATCATCGTAAAATAGCACAGCAAAACACGTACTCCGCTCTCTCGTAGATAAAATGACGCCAAAACTTTGACAACTCTTGAAAAATATGTCCCTCGTGTGCAATAGGTGGCTTTCGGCTGGTAAACAGCTGATGAGCCGTTGTCCTTGCTGCCAAGTTGGACTGCTTAAACAATCACACTAAAGCCTTGATAAAGAGCTGAAAGTTATGTGTGTTGAAGCGGTCATTTCTGCAGATCGCAATCATTTTGTAAAATATCGCATAATCGAATTTGCACAGATGTACTTAAGTTTTAATGAAAAATAATTTGATCGACATGACAAAAAAAAAATACATCGCTGAGACATGGATTACTAGGATAAAACAAAACAGGTTAGGCTGTTATAGTATGATCATAATCAATGATGGGTTGGTGTGATGAAGCAAGGTTACCCTTATGACCCCAAGATTGATCATTTTCTGATAACAGCATGTCCCGAGGGAGGTTATTTCTTTTAGATCACAGGAATTTTTCAGCCAGTCATATTTTTATCCATTTCTAGTTACAGTTAATGTCAAGGAACATCTGTGAAACAAGCTAATTCCTGTTCCCACTCATGTAGTAGCAGCTATAAACAGTGGTTCCCACCCCACCCTCTTTTTCCCCTTTATCTAGAAGGTAAAGAAAACACATCATACTGTGTACAAATATACTCCTATGTCCGGAAGATGTTGGAAAACTTGCAAAGTGCTGCCACTGCAGACTCCTTCCATAAATGTTAACTAAACATGGTTACTGTAGAAACAATAATGTAGCAGAAATCTCCATCTAAAGCCTGTACGTTGTATAGTGTATGTTAGGAGTAAGGTCTTCTAAGCAGAAGGGCGTCTCCAAAAGATCTGCACCCAGTCTCTTGTCTAAACAGAAGGCCCTGTAGATGAAATGTTCCAGAAATCTACAAATTGCTCACAGATTGTATAGATGGATGAATGGGTATATGTGTACAGTCTGGAGTTAGTCACATAACACAGGCCTCGACCTCAAATCCCAGAGAGCAGTAACGCAGCACGGTGATCTATTTTTTATTTTTTGCTCCAACACACCTGATTTCATTTGACGCAAAAGCCAAATGTGGCAGAATGCAGTGTTTTAGATTTAAAATAAAGCAAAAAGAGCTGAAATTGAATGAGTAAAGTCTAGAATTAACGCAGCGATCAGTAGTAGCCCAGCTAGTGTAAGCACTCTATATTCTCTGAGAGCACGTCTTGCGTCGACCTTCCCCTGGCATCGGAAACTCTTGCTAATCTGGAACACATTTCGACACCTCGTTCATAGAAAAACAGAAGTTAACTGGACGAGTTCAACACGCAAATGATGAATCGCATAAGTATAAGTGTTTAAGCCAGAAATACACCCCCACCCCATTAAATCCTGAGTGGCACTTGTGTTACTGGGCAGAAATCCAAACAGTGTAAAACTCAAAGATAAAATAGCATTCATCTTTTTCATCATTTTTCAAATGCAAACAAGTGTGAAGGTCACTGGATTAAAGCTGTTAAATGCTGCCTAGGGAATAATCATACAATTCTCATGTATTCCATGCTATATTACTGGTTGTTAAACCACAGTCTTATTGTATTCTGAAATCTGACTGTTGGTTAATGCTATTGTATCTATAGAAACAGCTGATTCATATAAACATATCCACCAGGTACCTTGAACCTTTTCGGGTCTTCAAGCGCAGGTTTTCAGACCGGGTCCCCAAGCATCCAGTTTACACAGCCTACACACCAAACGAAAACACAAACAAAAAACCGTAAACTTTGGTGCAACCCCCTGAGGATTCTTCTCTTGTGCCTCTGGGGAAACCCTTAAAGGTTCTATGAATTCTACAGAGTTCAAAGAACCTTTAAGGGTTGCTACCCCACAGAAGGGGTTCCATGTGGAGCCCTTTTTGGAAGCCAAAAACAACTTAAGGAACCTTTTATTTTTAAGAGTGTATTCTTGGGGGGAACCATACATCCTCCAAGATGAGTTGGAACCTTTGTTCCTGGGGGTTGATATTCATCTTAAGGTTTGTAGTCGATGATGATTAAGCAACATCAGACCTGGAGGACTTTCTGCATTTTGTGTAGGAGCTCCACATTTCACTGTTACAGTATGCTCGTATGAGTTATCACTCAAGAAGATACCAAAAGAACTTCTTCTGGTTTTCCCTTCAATAAAACCCTCAGTCGACACATGAGTTCGCAATGATGCAGGTTCTGCAGGTGTTTTGAATTCTCTGATATTAACTGACGTTAAAAGCCCAGTCGCACACACATCTACCCGACTCACATTAGTATCGTTTTGGCCAGTGCTCTTGTCCTAACTAGATTTTCCCCCTGGAATGCAGATGCACTGATACGGTGCTCTTTCTTTCCCTCGCGGTAAATGGAGCCATGGCATTCCAGGAAAGAAAAGCTGAAAGTTTTGATCAAAATAAGCCTACAAGGACCCATCAAACTTAAAACTTTACCAAGAATAAAGTATATATATTTGTACAACTACATTGTTTCTACCTCCATCTCTTCTTGGAGCTACTAATTCGTCCATTTTACGATAGAAATAAAGTTATTTTGGAATAAGCTCGCTTGAGCACTAAAAGTAGTCCCGATCCCAAAGGAATCCCAATGTATTGCTTGATAATTCCCACTTTTTATTTGGTCGGAAAAGAAAAAAAAATGCAGATTTGAGCTACAAGCTATTCTTGTAACTTGAAGCAAGTGTAAATTTGTCCAAGAGACTCAGGAAAGTTCTCCTGTACTCCAGCAGAGCTCGCACAGTTTCAGGTCACCTCCTGGTTGTTCAAGATATAATCAAGAAGGGTCCAGCTCCAGTATTGCATCCAACAAGACACACCCACTTCAGTACACAACACATTAACACCTGGAAGTACTGCAGGAAGATCCTAACCCAACACCTAAACCCAGACCAAACCCTAACCCTAAACCTAACCTTAACCCAAGGTCTAATAACGCTGGTGTAGCGTGTAAGATGGCGGCTCTGAGAATGGAGCGTCATGTAGTAGGCTCGTCATGTAAGTCTCATGCATCTGCAGTTTGTGTTGGTGCTTAAATGTGGTCAGGAACGTTGATTCTTCTGTAGGTGCAGGTGGAAATGTCGAAGGGTGCTTGAAGTTTTAAGGGATTAAGATCGTTTCTCCATTAATAAATGTCTAAGCTTCATTATATAAAAGACTTAGACTTGCATAGACTTCATAGTTTCCCTCGGCAAGCTGGTCCCACTTTACGAGTTTGAATTTGTGCTCTCTGTCTCCGTTTCCTAATCACTCAACTTACCGCAAGCTACAACAAACCGACACCATGCGAAAAGTCAAAAGCATGAGGGTCGTTAAACCACAGAGCAGCTCGGAATGATGGAGGAATCCTGACCTGCACATCGGAACAGCGTGCGACTGCCAAGACGTCTGATTTATGACATCCATACGTGTGATCTGATTTCTTCCTTTTAATGCATCAAGAAAGACAGACGAGGTGTTTCGGGGTTTAGACAGCGTGCTAATCACTTGTGTCTGGCATGTTTGCTAAGACGAATACGAGGAAATCAGGAACATGCCATGAGGCTTTTTTGCGATCATCACTTTAACCACATTTCTGATCTGGGCAGTGGCAACAGTGGCACTGAGGGTATAGGGAAGTCTGAAAATTCCTCCCCGAGATTTCAGCAAGCATTTAAACCAACTGAAGATGGGCCCATACAGCTGGGAATCTTCCTCAGTTCTTGTACAGGTTTGGAAGGGAATGATAGAAAACATGTGGATAGAAGTTTCCGCACTAAAACGCAGAACTCTGCGGCAAAGGATTAGCATACTGAATGAGCAGGATAGGTTTTTTCCAGTAGTGTGTATACTCCCGCCACAAAAAACCACCCCTAAAAAAGCCACATTTCTTTTATGCGGCTTCAAATTTCACTGTAGTTCAATTCTGGGAGTTCTTGAACGTGGTGATACCACACGTTCAAGATCTTCCTGCTAGCTAGCGACAGACTTTACTTTGCAAACTAAAATTAAGAGGAAATAGCCTGAGGAATCACATTAGCATGGCATAAGCAACGATCTGGCATGTGCATCTAAGGGAATTAAATATGTAACAATGTGTCATTTGCATGCATACATGAGTCGACTCTTTGAATCGACTCTTTTAAGTGAATGCTGAGACTTGACTAATGTACTGTATATGAGCTGTGTATGAGTCTCTCTTTTTTGTAGCATTAGCATTGTGCCTGCAATATGATTTAATCTAAAGCCTTATCTTCTAATCAGAAACCACATTTCTACCTCTGAGCTGTTCCTTAGAATCCGTGTTATGTAAATGTGGGAGCAGATTAGCAATATCTGGGTCCGGACCTGCAGGTTTTATTAAAAAAAATAATAAAATGCTAAGCTTTTTTTTTTTTTTTTAAAGTAAGATTTCATGGAAAAAATCCATCCACACTCAGGGGAAAAAAACTATCATTGGTCAAATTATCTCAAACTTTCATCAGTTTAGACAAAACGGAGCAACGAGTCATCTGGGGAGTTAAAGTGTCGACTCTTAATGAATCATTTACACTTAAAAGAAATGACCTGACTCGGTGGAAAGAGCTGGAAATTCCCGTCACTTGTGTACTGGAAATTCAACCCATATTGAACATGTTGAATAAATTTTGCCGTTGAGAAATATGCCAACGTTTCAACATTCCAAAAACATTAATAGTCAATTTGTGATTCATTCTTAAAACATAATTTGGGAGTAACAAATTCAACTGCAAAAACGTTCAGACCACAATGTCAAATTTAACAACCTATAAACTTCAAGTTCGCTACAAGTTAAAAAAAATAACAAACTGTTTTTTTACACTGGGACATTAGCATAATTCTGTTGACGAGCTTGCCTATATATCTAGGTAGATAGTCTGCTAGCTTGCCAGCTAAATCAACTTGCTGCTATAAATCTTGCCTCCAAACCATTATAGGATGTACAAGAAAAACAAAAACAAAAAAAAAAACAACAACAAATGAGCGAAATGAACACATTTTTTAAGGATATATTAAAATGTCCCGATTGACAAAACTTAGGGCTAACAATCAATCTTGAATTTCTGGATAATTCATAGCTAGCTATCTTAAGTTGTAATGTTTGTTACTCATGCTAGCTACTTAACAAGCTTAAGTTATACTACCTATCTATTTATCTGTTCAGGACCACACTACTAACATGTGAGGACAATATTATCATTCTAAATCAACATTAACGCTGTTAAAAAAAAAAAAAAAACTCTAGAAACTTCATGTTTTGTTCCACGGCTGTTAGCTAAAATTTCATGCTAGCATGTTAGCTTTGGAATGTATCAAAAGGTTAACACATTGTAAAACCTTTACAGGATATACACATGATCAAGAGTAATCAAGAAATATAGCCTAGCAAAAGTTTTTTTAAGGTACGCTTGGAAAGTGTTTGGGAATAAAATTGTAGTGGACATTTAAAAGTGGTCAGGAAAGTTACTTCCTTTATTTAGTGCGATTATCCGGTTAGTAAATGATTCGTATTATCAGCACGCAGTCAAATAACAGATGGTGGTCTGAATAGAGCTCAATATCTCAACACAGTGGTACACTGTGTGTGTGTGTGTGTTTGTGTGAGGAATAAAGTAAGCTGACCCTATTCCAAATAATCACACGCACATCCCTCCCTGCGTCACAAGTACCACATCAGCTTTTTTTCTTTTCTTTTCTTTCTTTTTGTTGTTTTTTTTTTTTTTTTGAATAAAGGATTAGCTGGGAAATCTGAACCAAAGTTGGAACTAATGAATATTCATAACTCCGTGTTTGAGGGGAAATAAAACAGACCTGTGGTCATAAAATCTTTCCCACTGATTCAACTGCAGGCTTTCAGATTACGGAAGGAATCAAACACTCGTTCGTGAATGATTCACTAAGCTGAGTCAGTCATTAAGGAGAACGAATCGGTATCCGTCGCTGAATCATTCCGGTAGTTCCGTCTGCGCGGATGGATAGGAATCCAAACATTGACCCCGAATCATTACATTTCCGTACTTTCACAGGAAAAGAATCAACGATCGCACGGTGCGATGAAGCCGAGTCGCACACTGGTCTACGCACTGAAGTCGATTCGTTTCCATTCCAATATATTAAAATACATATTTGTGTTTTCTAAAAACCCTAGGTTGTGTTATTATGAAGTCATTAAAAGGTAACTTGGGCTAAAATGCACGATAACATCACATGGTGTGGGAGGCAAGAATTCTTCTTAGGAACACAAAACGCCATGCGATTTCATTTAAGGCCGAGCCGTGTGAGAATTTCCAAGTAAAAAGCCTGTTTAGGACATTGTACAAGAACCCCACAATACTCACGCCATCCAATATTCATGCTTCCTTCATTACCATATTTATCCCAATCGATCTCAGACGATCATTTAAAGGTCTTATTTACCGTGAGCCAGAGGCGGGGTTCAGTAGCCAAGACACAAATCCAAAAAAAAAAAAAAAAAAAAAAAAAAAAAGAAGAGAGGAGCTTTTGTTACTTCGTGTTCTTGGGGTTTGACAGCAGATCCGCTCGAGCTAGCCAGAGGAAAACATACGTAGCAATTTCACCCATAATTATCTGCGATCTGATCCGCCCTGTAGCCTAAGCCTGGAATAAAAAAATAAAATAAAAAAAAACCCTCCTCTTTTAATGCCGACTTTCCGTGATTAGGCCTTTTTAAAAAAACACATTATCAGCCTTGTGATTATGAGAGCGATTCAAATCAGTGGGTGACATGAATGCGGGCGCGTTCGGGTTACTGAAGGCCACACGGCAGCCAGGAAGTTTGTCGAAACTTTTACTGAGCTCTGGTCCGTTGGAAAGGATTATGGGATCGCCTACTGGGAGGTACAGAGCTGCGTTCTGACTGGGGTCACAACTTTTGACAACTTTCATTGTCAAATTGCTGCTCGTCGTTGAACGTGGATTCTTTAAACTCATGACCTCAAAGTTCATAAGTCCGTCATAAAAACATCAGGCGTTTGTCCTTATTGAAGACCAGGCGTGTCCCTTATCACACCTCTTTCTTCTCTATATTGTCCACGTTTACGTAAACGTGATCACAAACCTTCCACCATGATTAATCCCCTCTTTCAGGAATGATTCACTAAGGCGAGTCACTACGGTGAATGAATCACAGTCGGCACTGAATTGTTCCTGTTGTGGACAGATGAAATCTTAAAGTTAAAGCCGACGCGCAACGTTTCCGGACGCATCCATAGGTGACGTGATTGATATCAAACACGTAGTTTCGATTCTAAAGCCTGATCCCACACTCGAAGCCATAAGATTCTTGATACACACACACACACACACATGATCATGACTATTACGCAATTGTTCTGTCCACAAAGCAGCCTAATCCATGTGTGTTATGTGGCTAAGCAACCGAAGCTTATGGTTGACCAACTACATACAACTTCTACTCAGGGCTGCGTCCTGATGAAATCGTAAAAAGGAAGAAAAACAAAAACAATTTTTTCCCTTGGAAATGTAATTATGCATATATATATATTTCAAATATTTGCATAAAAAGTATAAATACCTCAAAAGTTATACTCAAGTATAGTAATGAAATATAGTTATCAAGTATCCCCCCCCCCCCCCACACCACCACCACCACCACATATGATAAACCCAGGTCTTTTAAGAGTCACGCTCCTTGATTCACTGAATCATTTTGGCCATCGTTGCGATTCACTCCACGCTCCAAGTTTCACTCTGATTCACGCCTGAGCGTTTAAATGAACAAATCTCTTGGTTATGATTTCTTAATGATATTTCGTGAACCTCTGGCCTTTAGGTTCACTAAATCCTTTCAGCTGAAAAAACATCAGTGTGAATCTGAATGAATCACTCAAGAGAATCGATTCAAATGACTCGGGTTGTTTGAATCGGTTCAGTGACTCGTTTGAATTATTGTGAGATTCTGCCCAACACTTTTTAAGCAGACAGAATAGAGGAAAAACACATGCGCACGCACGCACATGCATACACACACACACACAAACACACACATTCCGACAGAGGTCAGCAGAGTGCAAAGCCAGGCCACAGTGTGTGTCTGTATCAAATTCATACTTGAAATCAAATTCTCCATAATAGAGAAAGCTTTGGCTAGCATGGAAACACACACACACACACACACACACACACACACACACACACACACACACACACACAGAGACACACACACACACAAAACACACACCATGTGAACACAGACATACTGGAAAACAAGCGAACACAGAAGCACAAAAAAGCAGGAATGAAAATTAATTGAAACCATAATAACAAACCTGGAAAAGATGGAAACCACACACGCACACACACACACACGCACGCACACACACACGCACGCACACACACACACACACTTTCGACTCCAAAGCTCTCAAAATCTCCTTATGTCAGAAAGACTGACCTACAAAAAAACATATCAGTAGGCATTTTGATGAGTGTTTGTGTTTTAGAGACAGGGTGTGTGTGTGTGTGTGTGTGTGAGAGAGAGAGAGAGAGAGAAAGAGTCAGTGTGAGTGTATCTTAACACCATAAACCCACCTTCTGTATATATGCGCACACACACACACACACACACACACACACCCTTTTCAAAAATCCACAATCTGCAGCAAGCGCACTAAAAAACACACTAAACGTCACTATGTGTATGTGTGTGTGTGCATATTTCAGGATTGTGTGTGTGTGTGGACCATGCTTTTAATTAAAAAAAAAAAACCCTGAAATAGAAAAAACGTATTTGGTTCCTTATGGTTACGGTTAGGGTTGGGTAAGTGTTAGGGTTGCCATCGTCGCGGTTATGGTTATGTCTATAAAAATGAATGGGAGGTCCCCACAAGGACATAAATACAAACGTATGTGTGTGTGTGTGTGTGTGTGTGTGTGTGTGTGGAAGTGAGTGAGTGCATATTTCAGTCTTCAGTTTTGTGTGTTAATCCTGACAGTGCAGGAATGTAGAATCAGCTGAGGGAACTGACATCGAGCCAACGACACAAACTGGAGCTGTAAAACACATTCTCTCTCTCTCTCTCACACACACACACACACACACACACACACACACACACACACACGCCTTACCTGCCACTTTATTTCTCTTTCTGTCTGTCTCTCCGTCTACCTTTGTCTTTCTATACCGTCTCCCCCACGCTAGCTGTCTGTCTACCTCTTTCTGTCTCTCTGCCCTTTTCCCTTCCTTTCATACCGTATATCTTGTTGTCTTTCCTATTCTGTCTCTCTCTCTCACGATCTCCCGATATATCTATCTGTCTTGTGTTTCTTCTCCCTTCTTTTTGTGTTTCTTTTTTCCTCACTCTGTCGCTCTCTCGGTTTTTTTCACACGCTTGCTTTATATCCAGTTGTTTTTCTCTTTGTCACTTGCTTCATCTACTGTATATATGTATATCTACCAGTCTTTCTTTTTACTTCTAGCTCTTTCTTACATTCTCTCTCTCTCTCTCTCTCTCTCTTTTCCCGCTGTATTTTTATTTATGGCAGATGTAGTTGTTCATACAGGACCAGACAGAGACCTTAGGGGGCGAAAATCATGTGCTTACTCGACCCCACGGCCGACCCAATAAATCTGCCCCTGTGCATTTGTCCAGACGAGTAAGGTTTGCCCCAGAATGATTTGTGAGGAATAGCTGAAATATTTGGGGTATTTATTTCTGAAATATGAAATGCGTCAGTATCAGGACAGCTAAGCCAGCACGCGCTCCTTCTTTGCTCCATTTAGCCATTTTTCCAGAGGAAACACCTGTAAAACGTTCAAGCTTTGCACATATTCGAGATTGATTATTATGGGGTTTGGAAACGTGGACACGTTCTTGTTTATTCTTTGGCTGGTTAAGGAACTCGGCCGTACTTATTACGTGAATTAAATTAAATATCCTCACGGTAACTCTTATTGTTTGAGAATATTCACAGGCACAAAAGCTTTTTTTTTTTTTTTTAGATTTTAAACGTGAAATTGAATTATACCGGTAGTAAGATAATCGACGGCAGGCTGGTGTGAGGATGCGGAAATCTTTAGAGCTTTACCTCCAGTCGTTACAGAGCGCTGACGGTGGAGACTCGTGCCCGAAATGTTTAAGAACTAAATGAATCGTTGCAGAAAACCTCACCTGAAAAATACTTATGTGAAGTGTCTGCATTTTTATTGTTACTATGGAAACGATAACATATCGGATATAAATAGAAATGCGCTAACGAACCGATACCTCCTGACCAATCAGGATGGAGAACTCCACGGCGCCTTGGGACGAAATAATCCTTATGATGTGGTGTAATAACTGTCACAGGAGAAAGAAAAAAAAAAAAGCAAAAATGAACATTATGCATTATGGAAATGTGAAGAAAATGCAAAGAAAGGTTTGTAAGAATGTAGGAATGTAACTAGCTAATATTATAAAGGGAGAGAGAGAGAGACAGAGAGGTAAAAAAAATGGTATTTTTCTTCTTCTTATGATTATTATTACTGCTATTAATTTTGACGTGTGGGTTATATTTTTAAAAAGTGCCACGTTTTTATGTCTCAGTGATGCTATTGATGCAGTTATGCTAATAAAGCTAATCTAGATTTATAGTGAGATTAAATAGTGAGAGAGAGAGAGAGAGAGAAATTAAAACTACATATTTTGTGTCTGCTTAGGATATAAGACTCGAGCCTAAAGGAATAATTTGGCAAAACTTTTCATGTCGAATACAGTTTTCTTCTTATTCTAAATGGAAGACCCATTCACCATCTTCCACAAGGCTAGCGGAGCTGACAAGGCCTGGAAGTTTCCCTCAGACAAAATGTCTTCCACAAACCTTTCTACATTGGCTTTTAGTGACAAGAGTGAAGCTTGTAATCTCATCTTTGAAATCAACAATGCAGTAAAATCAGCTAGCTTCTTTAGGTTATTGAAGTTTCTAACGTTAGCTCGCTTGGCAATTTTCCTCCATCAATGCTAGCTAACTAGCATTGTTTGGGAATGTTTTCTGATATTAGCTATCTTATGCTAAGGGATATTTGCCAGCTAGATTTGTTAATGGAGCTTTTGGAATTTGAAGAACACTTTGTAACATGAGCTAGTTTGGGGATTTCTGCTGTGAATCTTTCTTTGGGAATATTTTCTCCTGTAAGCTGGCATTTTTCTTTAAGGATTTTCTCTAACATTAGCTAGTTCAGTTAGTTTGGGATTTTTCTTTTCTTTTCTTTTCTTTTTTTAATTCTAGCAACCTAGCTTTTTTCACGGATGTTTCATAATGCTAGTTTATGATGCTAGCTATTTGAAGACATTCTCCTAAGTGTACCTAGCTTGGGGAATTTCTCTGTCATTAGATCATTTGTTAAAATTACCTGACTAGCTTAGGTTGTACGAAATGATCCTCAAATTACAAAAGATTTACAAATCATTTTAAGGATGACCTCTAAAATTAACTGGCTTCCTTTATTCATGGATTAGACATTAGCTAGTTTAGGGATTTCTTTATCATTAGCTAGCTAGTTTTGTTTGGGGATGTTATCTAATGTAAGGTAGCTTTTGTTTAGGGGTTCTCTCTATTATTGGCTATAACACTGTTTGGGAACATTTTCTAAATGTATCTATTGTTTCAGGATTATCCATTATTGTTCATGTTCAGCTAATTTGGTTTGAAGCAAACATTAGCTAGTTTGGGGATCTTCCCCCAAAGAATTCTAGAGAGCTTTGTTTGGGGATGTTGTCCAAGGTTAGCAAAACCTTTCTTAGGGATTTCCTGTAACCTCACATGTCTAGCTTTGTGTAACATTCTCAACTTATTCTCCAACATTAGCAAGCTAGATTTCTTTATTACTAGTCTGCTAGCTAATGTGATGCTAGATTGTGATGGCCTGTTGGTGATTTTCTTCTAGTTTAAGTCATACAGTAAAATACTGGTCCCTTCCCAGGACTGAAAATCCTAACCAAAACAAGTTCAAAACCTCAAAACATTTTAAAACGAAGCCAGAAAAGTACTACTTGCTACTGGCAGACGCATATAATTCGCAAGAATTAAGCTACCAGCAGGTTTCATTTACATAAAAGTACAGCTTTATCAAAAACACGTGTTGTAAATGAGTCACGTAGTCTCACTGGCTGTACACAAAGGCCATAAAAACTGAACAGTGAGGCGCTCACTGCCAGGGCCACCTCTGAGCACAGATTTTGGACATTTTATCTATCGAGTGGGGCTTATTTTCATTTCCTCTGGCTCTCCAACAGGTGGA
>JAQMCW010000023.1:30971079-30987190 GCA_030068335.1 Chrysichthys cranchii | reverse complement strand
GGGGGGCTCACGGCCAGTCTCGAGTACCACAACACTATTATGCATCCTTCCAAAATTAGGGTAAAGTGTAAAATCATTTTGTGTAAAAATTTTCTCCATGTTTAGGTTCCTCTCACCACAGTGATCTAGTTGCCTTGAATAGTAGTTTAAAAAAAAGTTTAAAAAATAAAAGTAAAAAAATTTACTCATGATCACATTTATACAGTATTTAAAAAAAAACAAAACACCATGTCACCTCAGTGGCTCAGTGAATGAGGTCAATCTTTTACTTTTAGGTCACTGAGGCCCTTTTATAATAACATACAGCTTTATTATACACCAGACTACACACCAGGTTCTGCTAGCACAAGACGACACACACAGCATTGTATAAACTCTAAATGCACGCGCGCACACACACACACACACACACACACACACACACAGAGAGAGAGAGAGATCCTTTTTTGACCTCAGAATATCTTGGCAGTCTCTACAGTGTGAGCACCAACACACATTTTCATCCTGAAAACAAACACACACACACACACACACACACAAAGTGCGGGTAGCAACAGCAAACACACAATGATGATGCGAGTGTGTCCTTTTTCTCCTGCCTCTAGCAATATCTGCTAATGAAAACCAGGAAATCACAATAAATGGAGACTAGCACTGCAGTTAGCATGTCCTTGTTTGTCCTGACTAGCTGGGCGTTCATTAGCATGTTGAGGTGAATTTCAACATTGCTTTAAGATTTAGTGTTTCAAGAAAAAAAAAAAAAAAAGCCAAAGCTAAGCAAATTTCTAATTGTGTTGATACACGAGGTCCAAGTAAAAGTTCATGAGGACGTGCATTAAACTGTTAGCATGACTTCATTTGTGCTGACTAGCTTTTTGTTCATAAGTAATGATAGCATGTTCTGGTGATTTGCTTTTTTTCCTTTTCTTTTCTTTTTTTTTTAATTGTGAAAATCTGTGAGACTGCAATCAACCTTGTATCATGTAAATTACAGCAACAGTTACTAAGTAAGTCATGAAACCCTACGGTAAAAACCTTGCACTAAATAGTTAGCATTACCTCATTTCGTCCTGACTAGCTTTTCCCTTATAAGTAATCTTAGCATTTATGGTTATTAGTGCTATCATTTTTGGGCTATAATATACAGGGGCTCTAAGAGTCCATGAACGTAAAAAGGTTTACCAAGTAACACCATAAAACTATAACACACAAGAAAAACATTAGCATGATCTCATTTGGCCTGACTAGTTTTCCTACACATTTAGAAAATTTACAACCCCCTAGGGAACACTTTAAGGTTCCATGTAGGATCCTCCATCAGTTTTTGCCCATCAAATATCTCTGTACCTTTAATTATCCAATCAACCTTTTAAAAGTCAAAGAGTGTAGTACTTATTTAGAATTTAAGCCTTTTATAGCCCTGAGTAAGGTTTAAAGTCTCCAACCTGTAGCATTATTTACCAACTAAAGCATAAAATCATTACGTGAAGACTAGTGTTTTGTGTACGAGTTAGCATGAAACGTATTTATCCTCAGTAGCATTCCAGTCAGTTATATTGGGAATTTTTAATCATGATTTTATTTTTTGTTTTTAGGCATGAGGACCAACTAAGGAGTTGTTGTTTTGTTTTTTTAAATGAAAAGTTGGGTTCCTGTTGGGGTTCATGTGAGAATTCACGAGCCATGTTTTTATTTCATAGGAAAGATAATACTGATGGTGTCCATCATCAAAATCTGAGGTCCGCCCCAACATGCTTCAGAGAACGACACATTAGCACTTACAGGTTACACTATAAATGATCATATCTTGAGACATGTGTGGGACCTGAGCTAAAACTGAATTCTTCAGATTTTCATGGAAAGGGCTGAAGACCAATGATGTATAGCATGAACTTCTTGCTTCTCGTCATGTTCTGAACGAAGGAATAGATCTGTTTCCATGGGTTCCCAAAACCGCGTGACAGAGTAGTCTCAGAGTTATTGTCAGAAGATCACAAGTTCATATCCTGGCGATGCCACAGCCATGCATGGTGGAAGGCCAGGAAAGCCATGAAGGTGCAATCTCTAGGTAGGAGCATTACTGTCTCTCCCTGACAATCACCAGGGATTGTGTGCTTCTGTGAACTCAAGAATTTGAAAGGAGTTGATAGGGCCTTGACTTTAGTTATATACCCCTAATGTGTCTTCGAGGAAGCACATTAGCCTTCACCCTCCCCACTTTGCAGCTGTTGGATAATGGTTGAGAGTTGGCTGATGGGTGGAAATTGGCAGACGTCCAAATTGGGGAGATAATGGAGAGGGAAATGCAAAGTTACTCTTTTAAAAAAAATAATCCAAAAGAGGAACAATGATGAAATGATTCTGTGGACAGACCAAAAAGAAAATGGACACAAAGAATGACTTGGGAAAATGGGGAGGGAAAATGCCTGTAGAAACAACAGGCCTGTTCCTCTACTAGCAATCCCAGGCAGGGTTGACGTTCATTGTAAATCAAGAAGACGGCTACTGAGAGCAAGCAAAAGCGAAAAAAAAAAAAAAAACCCAACAAAAAACAAAGCAATAAAAAAAAACTTAAAAAAAACCCCACCAGAACCCCATCAAAGACCGGTGCACCCGGTTCCTCAGCCTTTTTTCAAAGGTTTATTTTAGAATACCAAAGCCATGAGCACTCCAGACAGCACTTCAGCGTCTCAACTCTGCAAATATTTCAGACACATATTGGGCAAATATTCGCAGAGGGCCCAAGCCAGGGTATACAATGCCCAGCTCCTCGTGTCTATCAGCCATGAGAGCTTCACAGCAGGACAACGGGATTTACAGTGCTCAAGAGACCCCACATGGATGTAAAAGAGGCCTCATTGAGTGTTAAAACACCTCCATGGGGAGTGACATGGGAGAGCGCGGCGTGAACAGCTGCCAGCTACCGTCACGGTATGCAAATACATCCGGTTTAGGCAGAGTGTACACATTACATGAGTTTTAAAATCTCAGAATCGATGACCCACTCCCACGACACAACTTTATCCTCGGATGGTCAGTCATTTCATGGACATAGCCGTGCGTGGAATACACAAGAAGTTAATTTCACAATCTTTGGGGTGGTTGCTAAGCCTCAGAATTATTTGACTGGGAAATAGGGGCTGAAATCGTGAATTGTGCACCAGGTCTGAGCTGCTCATCCTAACGATAATCCCGGACACTACACCGGATTCTTCTGGACTAGACCAAAAAGAAGATGGGGTCAAGATGTAGGGTCAGCCAAGACACAACGTCCTTACGGCACTGACGGTCAAGATGATTGAAATCCCAACAGTGGAAGCCTGCAAGTGCCGGGGCTTGAAATCAAAACCTTTAACCACTGAACCACTAGTGCCCCAGAATCAGGCTTTTGTGTTGAGAGTGTTCTGCCAAGGACGATGCACGTCCAATTTCAGATTACACAAGAGCAGACGCTTTGTGAATAACAACTGATCAGGTTATATGTAAAACACTGCAACTTGAAATCAAAAGGGACAAGTTAAAAACAGAACCTCTGACTGTGGCTAACTGCCAGCTAGCTACTGTGGTATCTCCATTTAAGTCCTGAGGTGAAATTTTATAATCGGAAATCTTGACAAAACCAAGAGAAGTGTCCAGAAGGATTACAAGCTTGCAACCTCAGGACACTGAGGCTAGCCGTGTCCTTTTCCATCCCGGCCGCCAGCAGGCAAGTACGGTCAGCCAAGACAGGCGGTCACGCTCACCAACACAAAATGTAAAAAGTTTTATTTGGGTACCATCAATATTAGGTAATACTCTGCTCACTCACAAGCAGATCAACAAAGTTCACTAGATTAAACAAAAAAGGTCCGAACAAATACATCAAGGCTAAAAAGCATGACAAACTCTGGCTCCTTTAAAGTTCCTTTAAGGTTTTTGTGAGGATAATGGATAAACTGAACTATACCATCATCTGATGTAGGCTTCGTTAGTGCCAAAGATGCTCAGGAATGTGGGATATAAAAGATATCCCTCTCCTCATTCCCTTGTAGATGAGAGGGTGTGTGTACACAGACTGTGTCTAAATGTTTAGTCTCGTTTTTTTTTTTTTTTTTTTAATGCTTCTCCCCAGAGTCAGCGCCAGATCAAATGCTCACTCGACAAACCCCTCTTTTTTCTGCTCTCCAGCTGAACCACTTGCTTCCTCAAGGCATTCTTTGTCCAGAAGCAAAAATAAATGACTTCAGCTGCTTTTTCTACACGTTCACCAATAATTCCTGAAGGATTTAGAGCTCACAAGTCTGACGGGTGTGACGCGTATTACATATTGAACGTATATTATATGTCAAACTGACATCACGGGATAAATAATCGAAAACCTACCTATTACTGACACCGTGTACGAGTCCTATGCTGGATTTGGTCAATTGTGTATCACGGATCGCCTTCCAGATCAGGTCTTCAAAAGTGATCAAACCACCAGCCTGCAGAATTAATGTCCTGGACTAAGAGGGAATATCTGTAGCCTCGAAACCAGACGAATAACTTCTCACTAAAATAATCACCCAGCTTTATTTAACTTTGATTCATGGTCACACCTTGTGTCTTTGGCAAACCTAACGTGGTCTGAAACAAGCCTAATAGTACTGTAATTCTGGGAGATTTAAGGAGAACATCAAAAACCGATGTTGCGTTATTTCTCACAGCCAAAGCTTTCTTTGAATCCGTGCTGGCAGGACGCAGAAGGTTAAGGTGGAGGATCTGGTTTCACACTTTATTCATACATCGAACTGGCTGGGTCTAGACTTGGCACGGTTGCCGTTACATGTGGCACATTTTGCACATACTGGAGTGGAGCTGTTTCTTGTTGCTAATATACTTTTATGGGGTTTTCCTTGGCTGTGGACAGCGACCTACAGTTGTCTCCAAACCAAATGGGCAAACATAACTGAGAAGGATACGCGATGACACAACTGTCTCTAACTTGAGGTTGTACCAGCATGCATTCTCTTCCCTATCGTCATTTGAAGTTTACACAGATGGCTCCTGGATATGATGCTGACCTCTAGTGGTAGCAGCCCAGTGCGCAATAAAAGGGGCTCCATTAAGAACAACAGTGTGGAATTTCCTTCAAAGTCCTTGATGACTATAATAAATATAAAAGCATAAATGAGGTTGAAATCTGATCCGAGCAACAATCCTGCTGACCCTGAACACACATACCCCTGTTTTAAAAAAAAAGAATAAAAAATAAAATAAAAAAGTAGAGGGGTTGGTCCAAAACAAGGGTTCAACTGGGTTTGAAGCTTCCGTCCTCAACCGAAAGGCGTGTCTGGAAGGAAATCGTTCATATCCAAAAGTGTATCCAAGAGTGCATGAGCACCGGTTGACCTGAATGCATGCTCCCCTTTTAAAAGGAAGCTGCTCCAAACCAGAGAGTTAACATGACCTTCAAATCACTGCGGATGATACCACATTCACTGGAAAGGAGCAGCACTGGTTTCCTGAGATCTCTAGGATGGCTGCTGGCTGAGCACTCACCACTAATGCTAGGAAAACAGAAGCTAATCCTTACAGCAACGCACACCGTTCCCACTGCTGCCCATTCATCATCATAATAACAGTCTTTCACAAGACCTTGTATATCAAGGGATCATGATCGGGATGGAGCTGATGAATGAGTAGGCTCACCAGCCCTTCAGGAACTTTTAAGGTCATCTAGGAGTGGATACCACATGTCGGATACACGTCAGGATGGATACTTTCATCCTATGTTTCCTATCGTTCCCAGGGCTAGAATGTCTCTTTGGTGAAGACCTCTTTCCTCAATCACGGCGTTGATGTATTTGATCTAAAAATCACTTGTACCAGCTTTTAATCTTAACTACTGCGGAGGAGTACATCATCTTAAACATCTCAAAAGTATACGCTTTAGGGAAAAAAGGGGAATGAAATCAGCCTAATCTGTAACAGCTTCAGGTTTAAAACCTCCTTTAGAGGTCAGCGCAAAGGCAAGACATTCAAGTCTGACACAAGGCTTGTGGCGGCATCCTGAAAGCATAACTTTGGATGATGTAAACGCAAACATTCCAGGATCACAGGCTTCACTTCCATCAAACAGAAAGGCTGACCCTGGCCTAGTCAGACAACCTTGGGCAGACAAAAAGTTCATGATCTCCAAGATCCACAAATACTTTAACCTTCAAGGGTGCGCGACTCAAGGGTACTCACTCCAGACTTTGTTCCTAAGCTACAAAAGTGATCGCACTTCCAAAAAAGTAAGACCAGAGACGGATCATCTCTGGCATCTCGGAGGTTGTGAACTCATACTTTTACAATCCCTCTGTCTCTTGAAACTTGTTTATTGCTCTGCTCCAGTGCAAGGCCAGCAGTGTGGAGATCTCGAAAGGATGCCTCGCCAAAGACGTTCTATAGAAATGCCAGAAAATACTTCATCCATACCGTCCACGGATAAACATAATGATGCTCGTCATAACACTGACTAACCAAAAAGGCCGAGCGGCGGATTTTTATATGTAAACAATCCTGATGATTTGTTGAAAGATTACTATAAATCATTTGTACACCAGCTGACCAACCTAAAGCTGTGTCTGGTTGAACTCATTACATTTCATTACATTGCCATCATTTGGCAGACGCCCTTATCCAGAGCGACTTAAATTTTTATCTCATTTCTACAACTGAGCATTTGTGGTTAAGGGCCTTGCTCCAGGGCCCAGCGGTGGCAGCTGGGCCGTGCTTGGCTTTGAACTCCCGACCTTCCGGTCAGTAGTTCAACGTCTTAACCTCCTGAGCTACCCCCCTGCCCCTTGATTTGCAAATTCCCTGAAATTACAGGATACAGAATTCCTGTATCTTGTTACTGGGACACGTAAATAAGTCCAATACTGTAGGTTGTATTTTTAAGATGACGGTTAAAAATGAAATTTCTTTGACAGAACTGGAATGTAATTCATCTTGTTCGGTTAAACTATACCCGCTAAGTCTGACAAATTGTGTTTTTATACATGACTAAGAAGCGGACGTGCTTTCGACCGTGAGCCATGCAGCTACGTTTGCATGCTGGTCTGATTCTGCAAATTATTTCGCACCTCCAACAGAAGGCATCGAGTTCCTTCTCAGAGCAGCACTAAAAGCCGTGGAATTCATACTTTCCCCTTTGATGTCGTTTCTCTTTCCAGTAATGAAATCTGTCTGGTCACCAGATGTGCAAAAAGACGAGGGGGAAAAAAATATTCCTTGATCACAAGGTCATCAAAGCTATATCTTGAGCTTTCTCTTTTGATTAAGGTGTTAAGCGGACAGAAAGATCTTTTACTGCGTGTAGGGGATCACTTCATCATGAAGGACAAAGTTACAGTAGGGTCCAAGATGCCACTCAGGATTTATGGTGCCGTCCTGTAAGTGTTTGTCGACAACCTGTAAGCATGTTGATCCAGCTGAGGAATCGAGGACTGAGGTTTCACTGGCAAGTGAAACCCTCATCTCTGACAAGACTTCAAAAGTCTTACAGCTCTGAGAATCTTTCTTTAAGATTAGGTAAAGAAATCACCACCGGTAGAACTCCAGAACTGACCAAGAGATAAATCATGCACAAGATATGTGCACGAGTTTGCGATGGCAAAAATAAATCACAATTATAATTTGCTTTGTAATACATCAAACTGGTAAAGCTGACATGTATTATGGTTACAGTTTAACCGTCATTAATTTGATCCGAATTTCTGTATATTGTTTCCGACATCCCTGGGTTTTCCGATTCGGTGAAGTGAATTTTTACACATCATAACAGCGAGCAAGCTGGAAAATTACATATGCAGTGTGTCATCTATAAGTTCCGCCACACTAAATTCCCAGACCACCGTGAATTTTTTTTTAATTGTACACATTCATGTATGTCAAAATACCAAAAATATCCATCCAGTACCCCTAACATTTGGTTAAATGTTCCTTAACAGCTTTCCCCTTGAGCAGACGCTTTTGGTAGCCATCAGCGAGCTTCTGGCAGAACACTGGTTGGATATTTGACCACACTTTTTGGCAGAATTCACTTAAATTTGTGTGTTCCCTGGCACAGGCTTGATCTGCAAGTACAGTCCACTTATTATTTTCATTATTGAGGCCAGGACTTGTTTAAGGCTTAATGTTAGCATGTTTTAGCCATTCCACAACCAGTTTTGATGTGCGTTAGGAGCTGCTGTCCTGTTTGAACACTAAGTGTGTCCAATTTTCAATCTGTCTAGCTGATGGTTTGAGATCCTGCTGAAGAATTCTGAGGTTCTTCATTATCCCATTTAGTTTGTGCAATGCAGCAGGTTCCACCAGCAGCAAAAAATAGCCCCAGGCTATGATGCTACCGCCACCATGCTTTACAGCTGCTACAGTGTTTCTCTGTACTGCTCATCGTGGCCAAACATTTCAAATATTTGTCTCACCTAACCGTAAATCTTTCCTACAGAAGGCTTTTTCTTTGTCCATGTGGTCAGTTGCAAACTTAACTTGAGCAAAGAAAGCGGAACTTCTTTCTTTGATGGCAGTGATGTAAAACTCTTGATTGTAGGCACCATTACAGCAGCTTCCAGTTCAGTGTAGGCCTCTATCTTGGTGGTTCCTGACCATCTGAATCACTTTCCTCTGCTGAGGGTGACAATTTGGGTCTTCCTCCAGCAAAGTGACTTGGCAATGCGAGTACACCTCTCAATAACTTGTACTTGCACACAGTTGTTTGAACTAATGATCTTAGAATCTGTAGTTGGTCATAAATGGTTCCAATAGGCTTTCCCGAGTCATGTAAATCTATGATCCTCTTTCTCAGATCTGCACAGAGCTCCTTGGACTTTCGCATTGTTCTATGTGTTGGTCAAATCAATAAGTTCAGTCAAACAAACCCTTTCTGTGTCACGCATTTTTGACCAGTAAATTTATAACCTAAGTGGGTGTGTGTATACTTCTGACCCTGTGTTAATTTCAGAAAACCCAAAATAAATTAAAACGTGCACCAAGTTCTTGTTTTTCTATTAAAGATGGATGTTGTGCAATCATTCTGCCACAGAAAAAGAACAGCCCAATATTGCCAGGACATTCATGTATGTGTATGTACACCTCCGAATGCAAGTGTAAACCATTAACCCTACCACTTTTGCACTAAAAGCAAACTTTTCTAAATGAACATATATCTTTCCCCTCACAGTTAATGGAAAATTAACAGACTTTTACACATCATGATGAACGTGTGACCATACATACGTAGGTCTAATTGCCATGGCCTGCGAATGATTCTGCCTCATCAGTAAGTCATTACAAATGTGAGGTGCTGGAATATATCCTTATATTCAGGTGGAAACGTTCTGAAGTAGAACACAAACACTGAATATAAAAAAAAAAAAAAAGAAAGAAAGAAAGACCCCAATAAACTTTCACACTAAAAATGGACATGCGCCAGCTTCGGATACCGCTGAGTCAGAAGCACGAAGTCTGGAAGACATTACAACGGAGACGACTCGAGTTGAAGTTTAGGAGGCATTTTGAAAGTGTTAGCCATTTCAACACCAATCTTTCCCCATCCAACAGAAATGTTGACATAAGCTGGTTCCACCCTTCTAATAAAATCGCACAGGATTTGATTATAGCATGAACGCTCAGATCTCTCGCTCTCTCTCTTTTCCGTGTCTGGCGTGTTCTCTCTGTTTGTACTGCGTTGTGTAGTCTTGCTGAGTGTGTTTAGGAAATGTAGTGCGATGGCACGTTCGGCTGAAAGAAAAAAAAAAAAAAAGAAAAAAAAACGTGGATATTTGAAAGAAACAAGGACGAGCGTGAACATGGTGGACCGACTAGAAATAAACACAAAATGAAATTTTGTATGCCACTTCGTTTGTTTTAACAGCATGAACATAAAATGTGCTCTCGTTTCGTATTTTCGCATACGTGTACAATACAAAAGTAGTCAAATATTAAATTCAATTCCCGAACAAAGGAACGCACATCGCAGTACGTTCCGCCATACTAATCATATAACAATTATACGACTGTGATTTTGAAAAGTTGCATTTTCCTTTTCCTATTGTCAGATTTATTACTTTGGAAAGTAAATCAGAAAGGAATTTTTCTGCAACAGATAAGAAAAGATGCTTGCGTGTACATGGATGAGGTGTCGTTTTTTTTTGACGACAAAAAAACAGCAGGACAGATACAGTGGCCAACATCGCTTGACATTTCAGACAAAACTTTGTGCATTACAATAAACATGCAAAAAAAAAAAAAAAAAGAAAATCTCTTAATCTCAAGGAGAATTTTGACGGGTTGTGCATTGTGAACTGGATCCCACGTGCCATTGCGCACTGACGTGAAGATCAACATGTCCAGTAGAGGGCGGTAAGTGATCATGATGAGGTCAGGTTTCTTTGCCCTTCTACCGAAAAAAAAAAAGAAGCAAAGTCTCAAGGCCTCACATGCAAAGTCCTCTTTGGAAAAATAAAAATACAGTTCAGCCAAAAATGAAACATCCCCAAATGTTCTCAATTTTCCAAAAGTTAAATAAGAAACAGGTCTATTTAACAGTGATCTAAAGGGGTTTTTTTTGTCTCTGTACCTCAGGCGACCGTCTCCTCCTGGAGCGAGTCGTTTTCTCAGGGATTGTTTTGCTTAGACTCAGATTCTTCACAGTGTTTCTTTTCGAGCGACGCGTTGTTTGGTCATGATCACCCTCTAATGGAGGTTTTGGGGGTTTGGCAGCCTTTTGGACTCTCCTTGTTGCTTGTGCTGCATTTGAGGAATCCTGAGAAAGTGTAACGAGAATAATAATCCAGTCCTTGTAATAAATGTATTGACATATGTGAGGCATAACTGCAAACAAAAATGAAGAAAAAAAAGGAAGACCTTTGTTTCTGACGGCTGTTCAAAACTTCTGTCTGCACGGATCTACAAAAAGGAAGGAAAAAATTATTTACACCCAGTTTGCAAATTGAGCATAATTTTGTTAAAGTTTAAAAGCAAATGCACCTCGTCTTCACTTGGGTTCTCCGCAGCTTTCTGCTTGGACACTTTGTCTTTTGAGGTCTTTCTCCTGGAAGCTGTACCTTTCAGGGCCGTCTCTTTCTCTGGCATTTCCTTCAGGGTCTTCACTTTTGAGGCTGTTTTCTTTCGGGCTGTTTTCGTTGAAGTAGTCTCCTCATCCACTTCCTTTATGGCCACCATTTCTGATGCAGTCTCCTCTGGGTCTGTGTCCTCCTTAACTTTGTTTTTCACTGCAGCTTCCTTTTTAGGTGCTTCTTTCAGGCCTTTCTTCAAAACGGTCTCCTTCTGGACAAGCTCATCCTTAGCCATTTCTTGCACAGCCATCTCCTTCAGGTCTGTCTTTTTTGACGTTTTCTTCTTCGGGGCAATTTCTTTCGAGGTCATCCTCTTAGTAACCCCTGTTGCCCCCTCCACTGAGACATCTGTGGGCATCTCCATGTTAGCAGTTTTCTTTGGGACCTTTAGCTTTGAGACCTTCACCTCTGGGGCAGTGTCCTCCAATGCTGTCTCTTCTGGAGACATTTCCTTGTCAACAGTCTTCTTTGAAATTGCCTTTTTTGGGGCCTTCACCTTTCGGGCCGTTTTAACTTTCTCATCCGGCTCAATCTGAACTGTCTCTCTCAGAGCTGTCTTCTTCGAGCCCTTCTCCTCTAGGGCTATGGTTGATGGTTTAGTCATTCTGGATCCCTTATGATCTTTCTCCAGCACTTGAGCCTCATTTGAAGCCTTTACCTTTGGGGCCATGTCCTCTAGGGCCATCCCCTCTGGGGTCTTTCCTTGGGAAGCTGTCTTATCTGCAGCCATTTGTTTCTTGGCAGTCTTTCTTGAGGTCATCTTTTTTGGGGCCATCTTACCATTCTCAACCACTTCCTTGTCAACTGTCTCCATCGGGACCATCTTGTTCGCTGTCGACTTCTTCAGCACCGTCTTTTTCAGGGCTTTGTCTTTTGAGGTCGTGGTTGAGGTTTTAGCTGTCCTGGATCCCTTGCAGCCTTTCTCTAGCACTTGAGCAATGTTAGAGACCTTTACCTTTGAGGCCATCTCCTCTGGGGCCATGTCCTCTGGAGTCTTTACTTGGAAAGCTGCCTCATCTGATGCCAATTCCTTCTTGGCAGTCTTCCTTGCACTTGTCCTTTTCGGGGCCTTTTCCTTTGGAGCCATCTTACCTACCTCAGGCGTGTCCTTGCTAGCCGTTTTCTTCTCAGTGGTCTCCTTCAGGGCCTTGGTTGAGGGTTTAGCCCTTGGGCATCCCTTGCGGCTTTTCTCTGCCACTTGAGACGCCCCTGAGGCCTAACAGGATAAAAGGCCATAACAAAATGTGGAGAAAAAACTAATACGACCGTTCTGGATACTTCTGATATCAATCAATAAATCAACCTCTGTACTAGGTTCTGCATTTCCTGGTTATTATTTTCCCCTGAAACCTGTACGAATATAGTGAATAATTTGAAAAATGCACACAGACTGTATTACTTTTCATTTGTGTCATGAGAACAGCAGAGCACACCTTCTCCAATTTCAACCACAATGCCAAGTACAGCTGTGATTGGACAGTAATTGGATTTCAGTGTAGCACAACTGCAACGCACTAATGAAATTAAAATGCAGAACAGGGAACTACATTCATTTCTATTTTTCCTAGAAAATTAACACCCCCCCCCCCCCAATTGCTCTTCTCTGAAGAGGTAACACAGTGTAAGAGCTGCAGTTAAGGTTTTGCTTTCAAGTGTGAAAAGTACCTGTATAAAATAAAATATAAAATAAAAAAAAAAAAAAAAGTACTACTCCCTAGTACACACAAGAACGGTAATCAGCTGACAAATTTGTGACAGTTTATACATCATTTGTTGGGTTTCTGCATTGGAAAGTATTCCAGAGTGAAATAAACAGGTACTGGTAAATACGTCAATAACAGGATGGCCAAAAGAAAGCAGTGAACTGAGGCTTTCAGAGCGTCGGAAATTGCTTGGGCTTTAGCAGCCTTAAGGACTTCCCTTTGCACTTGAGCCGCCTTTGAGGCCTCCTAAAACAGGAAAGTGTTTCCTGAGACCATATTTATTGCCAGTTAAATAATAAGCCACACTGCTTACAGATGATCTCCTTCGAGGAGCAATACACTGTTTCACAATGTCCAAAAATACTTCCTAAAAGCCAACATGGTAACTTTGATTGCCGGCACAACCTGTCAGAATAAAGCCCCGTCCCTGGGGGAGGTGCCTTGAAAACGTTATTTGAATATATCCCTGAATATTGCACATTTAAAAGCTTGACAAATGCTGGCTGATTTTTCCAGTACAGTTTTTGGATATTGTGTGTAATAATCATACATGTGACATCATCCTTAAATGACCATTGTCAGACACTCCCTTGCCTCAGACAATGGGAATTTCTAAAAATGGCCCCCTTTTAGCATATCTGTGTCCAGCTTTGAGCAATTTTACATTAAATCCTTAACAAAAGAATATTCAGTCATGACTGAAATTCACTAAAAATTCACCATTTTTTCAGCACTAACCAATTTCACACACCTCTTTCTCCGACAGCCGAGTCTTCAACTCCGCGAGTTCCACCTTCAGAGCATCTATGTTTGCCTGACAAAATAGACGTTAAAAGAAAATTCTGATCCTGAACAAATTAAATGCAGGTGAATTTTTTGTATGTTTTTGTTTTTTTAAGTCCCGAGTGTTACCTGAAGTGTGTTGGTTTTCTTTCGGCAGTTGTCCATCTCTTTCATAGCTCTCTCCTCTTTGTCTCTAGAATGAAATATTTAAAAATAAATAAACAAACAAACAATAATAACAATATACAACAGCACATTAAAAGACATTTATTAAATGTAAAATACTTTTTATAACGTGGATCACCTGTATTCATGACAAATCATAGTTGATTAGATGTTAAAATCTTTGAAAATAATTCAAGTTCACATTTTTAAATAATCTTCAAATTCATCATTTTTATTCTCTGATATTTTATATGGTGTTTAGATTATACGTTATATACCGTTCGTCTTCTAGAATTTCACAGGTCTTTGATAGTGTGGGTGTGTGATTCACATGTGACTGTAAAAACCTCTGCTACCTGAGCTCCTGAGCTTTAGCCGCTTTCTTTTCGAGACGGCCGATTTCGGCGTTTTCCTCACGCACGACTCGCTCTACTTCCTGTAGCTTCAGCAGGGACAGCAGAGCTTTGTCGCCCAGACCGTCCGGCTGAATGGAGGTTTGAGAACGGGACAGGACGCTTTTACACAGCTGCAGCAGCGAGTCGCAGGATGGAGCCTGCAGCCCACGAGTGAACAGCACCACAGTGTTGTCGTACAATACAGAAAGGCACAATGGCGTTAGCATAAAAGTTTGGTTCTTATCAAGCTGCTTCACCTTGGACAGTTCGCACTGGAGTTGGTCTCGAGAGGCGACGTCCAGCTCCAACCTCTGAATCTCGAACTGCAGGGTTTTCTCAACCTTACTTAACTCTTGCTGCAAATAAAAGAAGTTATTTTAGCTCCCAAGTCACTATGAGCAGAGTCGTTCCTATGAATGGCACCGCCACAACTACTGAAAAAATACCTGGACGAGACTAAATATATAAACAGTGAAAAATTCACGCGTAAAACCTCAAGTTCACATTAGCATTAAAAGCTCTAAATTAACTGTGTAGTGTAATTATACAAACTTTGTCAAAGTTACTAAAAGTTAGCATACAGATATACTGTATGCAGTGTGCATTTTGGGTTTTACAAATTCCAAACCAAGATTAAATTTAGCTGGAGAACCGAATGTGAGAAACATTTTCGGACAGTGTCTGTTATGTGCTAGCTACACTTCAGCAGCGAGTTGCCTAGCTATGCCAGTCGGCTCACTTCCTGAAAAGCTAGCATGTTAGGAGTGCGCCTGACAAGACGACTGCTTCCATTTCCGATAAAACTGCTGACTAAAAGTTATTACAAACAATAACCTTTAGATACAATACTGTGGGAAATGACTAGTCAGTGACTAGATGTGACGTTAAACAATAAACACAGAGCATGAAGCCTTAGCTAAGCGCAGATTACCGTGGCCTATGTGTTTACCCGGAGCTGTTGAGCTCGTTTCTGCTGCTTGGACAGATAGACGAACTCCAGGTCTGCGTCAGTCCACTGGTACCCCTGCATGCCCTGGATAAAATCGTCCGTGTCTGCGCTCCCCATCTTTGCTAAATGCCGCCCGAAAAAAAAAAACCCCAAGAGTAATAGTTATTAAACACACCATATATTTAACACAACATCCTTTTTACACCTCAATGTCTTGAACGCCCAGCTACACTGTGGGTAAAGGGTAAAACGTGTGCATTATAAGTTTAGCATGACATTTTCTTTCATTGAAGGAAGTGTGGTGGAGTAAAGAGCTCTGTATTGTAGTCGGAGTCCAGCTTGGGACTCAGAAATACAGACAATAAACGTGGACGGGAAAACTCAAGAGCACGCACCAGATGCTAACGTGAGGCTGGACCTGCGAAGTGAATTCCTCTCCTCTATCACAGAGGGGCATGCGGCGTCATCCTGCTCACTGAGGTCGCCGTCCTGTGGTGCGTTCTTCCGGAAATAGAACAGAGGAAAGGGTTTTTTATATATTTTTATGAATACAAATTCAAAAACACAACTACACTAAACGTTACCCACTAACCAGACTCATCACTGCTGCTGAATTCTGGATTCTGATTGGCCGGCAGAGGGGTCAAGTCACTTTCTTGGAAGAGCAGCTCCGACACTCGTGCAGGTTGGTATTAAGGTGCTCGTTCTACCACGTTATCATTTCTACAGTAGCAGCTCATTCGTAGAGACTTGTCCGGCAGACACTCGACACAATCTAACACAAAACGTGATGTTTCTTAAGAAATCAAAATGCATAACTGTTGACGTGGGGCTTTCTGGAAGGAGGTGTCCGTGTAAGATTTACGGAAGGAGGCTCGAGTGTCAGCGCTTTGTAAGAGTCAGACGTACCGCTATACAGTGAAACCTCAAATCACGAACTTAATTCTTAAATCCGAGACTCTGTTTGTGACCTGATTTGTTCGCGACCCGAATCAGTGTTTCCCATTGAAATGAATGTAAATCCAATGA
>JAQMCW010000023.1:30945936-30961016 GCA_030068335.1 Chrysichthys cranchii | reverse complement strand
ACACACACACACACACACACACACACACACACACACACACACACACACACACACACACACACACACACACTCCTGTCCTCCACCCACCAGTTGCCATGGTAGGAGCAGAAGTACGCAGCATTGTATTGTCCAAGCATCCACTGTGATCATCCCTCCATACACACTGCGCGCGCGAGAGAGAGAGAGACTCCAAGTTCAAAGCGCCACTTTTTTCGAAACGAATCAAAAGCGTGAAGTGTTTTGTTAAAGGTGCAATCGGGAATTTTGTGGAGATCAGAAACATCGGCTTTTAACTAGTTCACCTGGAACTTTTCGAGCTTTTTAAATGAACCCGTTTTACCTCTCTACATTTCCTTGGTTAGTTTTCCACTGGAGATATGAAGCTGGGGTTTTTTTCATATGTACGTTCCTTCCTCAGGCCACACCCACTTCTTCAGTGATGTCACACAGATGTACTCATGTGGAACGCTGTGACAGCGACCATTTTGGACAAGAGCAAAGATTCTACAGCGGAGCAAGATGGATCAATTACGCAAATGGCAGAAGCTCCCCCTGAACCACCGTGGACGCCATTTTGATAAGCCCACCGTAATTTATCCGTTTCGGCAAACGCTAGGGTTAGCGTTTATACGCTAAACTGTCCAAAGTTCTTCAAGCAGTCATGTGGAGGTTAATTGTTGTCAATACTATCTGAGATAACAAATCGATGTCTGAAGTCAAATGCAATCCACGATGTTAATCGATATCCGAGGCTTCAATCAAATGGGGCTGATTTTGCAGTGTAGCTGCATGGAGTTGAACTTACCGCAATTACCCAATTATTGAGAAAAAAATCAAACAATCTGCTCAAATAATCTACTGATGTCGTCTTAACACGGGATGTCATAATTTCTCATAATGCACACAAGGCTAATATATCAAAACAAGAAACAACAAGACGATTTCAGAAAAATGCCGCAAGTTTCCCACGGTATCCGGCCTCTGTGACAAAAGGTCAGCTTACTAAAATGGCGCCCATAGTGTCAAACTTCCGTAATTCCTAATTATCAATGTATTTTCTGGCCAGTAATCTGTCTTGTGCGTAGTGCTCTAGAATCTTTGGACAAGAGTATGTGTGTACAGGAATCCCCCGCTATATCGCGGTTCACATTACGCGTCACCCGGCTTTTCGTAGATTTTTATTTAGAATATATCGGATTGTTTGTTTGCGGATTTCCCTGGTATTTCGCCGCATCCGCGAAACCTCTAGTGAATTGTTTTTATGGATTTTTCGATGGCGGAATTTGTCAAACAGCTGTTTCTTGATCCGGTTGCTTATGTCGGTACAGGACCATCTGTCGTTTAGGACAACTGTAGTGGTTCAGAAATCCCGTCTGTAGCAAGTGGGTGTTAATTACAGTATTATACATTATAGAAAAAAGTGAAGGCTAGGCTAGTGTACTACATACATACAGTACCGAACATATAAGTCCAGGCTACGCTAGTATAGTATACAGCACATTACAGTACAGTACTCGCTATAAATGTGATGTTTGTACAAATCCGACACAGAATTCACCTCGCTATATGCTCACAAATGTTTTCTTTGTGTCTTTAATTGAGTCTAGAATGTGTTTAAAGAGTATGGGAGGATCATTTATGGCTTAAACAATTTAAAAAAGCATTTGGGGGTGGCGTCTGTGTATCGTGGATTTTCGTCTTTCGCGGAAAGTTTTGCAAAATCTCTGAGGCACCGCCTATCAAAGTTTGAAAAAGATAGCAAAACCCAGATCCCCTGTAAATTCTTACTCTCTCCGGTAACGTAGTTGCAGTTGTACTTTAGAAAAGATTATATAAGGTGGCAGGGCTAAAAAATGATGCTTGGAGCACGGGTATAACGATTTGAGCAGGCAGAAATGATTTGAGTTTGACAGACTTGTACAATAGGCTCGAAGCGCCTGCGTGAAACTAAAAAAAGAAAAAATCAAAATGTCAGACAGAAAACATGCCTTGGCCTAGCGAGTGAAAGCTACGAAAATGAACCTGTGCATGAACACTGAGTAGTGAGTCAAAACTGACTTAAAAAAAAACAAGTAACAAGTAAAAACTAACTAAACTAATCAACGGTGAAAAACTAGTGATTAAATGCGAGCTTCAGAGTGAAAGATTACTAAAGAGAACAAAATAGCTAGCAAGTGAAGGCTGACTAACATGTCCGACCTAGCTGGCTAAAAGCTAGTTACTGAGTGAAAGCTTACTGAGCAAAAACTGACAAGCAAGTGAAAGCTACCTAGTGTGTGAGTAAATGTAGTAGAACTATCGAGCGAACGCTGACTAGCAAGTGAAAAAAACCTAGTTAAAACTGGCTAAAAAGTGAAAAATTACTAGCAGGTTAAAGATGAGTAGCAAGTGAAAACTGACTAGCGAGTGAAAAAACGGCAGTGTATAAGCTTACCGGTGAGTACAAGAGAGCTAGCAAGTTAAAGCTGACCATCAAAAAATAAATAAATACTGACTAGTGAGTGGAAAACAAGCAAGTAAAAGCTAGCTAAAATGTAAAAAGCTGACTAGCAAGTCAAAACTAGCAGGATAAAAGCTAGCTACTGAGTGAAGGCTTACTAGTGAGTAAAAACTGACTGTCAAATGACAGCTAACTAGCAAATGAAAACTAGCATGGTAAAACCTAGCTATCAAGTTAAAGCTGACAAATGGCAAATGAATGCTGACTAGTGAGTGGAAAAACTAGCAGGTTTTTCAGTGAAGCTAATTAGCAAGTGAAGGTAAACAAACATGAGTGAGTCACGGCTGAACAGTGAGTTAACTGAAAACATTCTAGTGAGTTCAAGATGACTGGGTGAAATCAACTGAATGAAGTCTTTGTAGTTGAATTCTGCATCTTTATGCCAGGGATTTTAGATTTTTTGAGATTTGTATTGTGTCGGAAAAAAAACAAAAATACTTTGTCATCAGTTAATCATTTATTAATTTTGCTAATCATTTCTTTAATTTGGACTCAATGTGTACAGTTTTGTTTAGGTTTTTGGTTTTTTTTTTTTTACCATTTACCAAAAAGCCCTGCTTTTAGGCACCAGGAGGAGAGAAAAGCAGAGCGAATGGACTAATAAGCTGACAGATGAGGCAAAAAGCATTCTCTAGCCATTTAATTCAATTTAATTGAAAGCTTCAGTGAAACGTTACACCACGCACAAGACGGATATTCATTATTTATATCACACTTCAGGACCTTCTGCCATTTCACTGTATGCTGCATCTGTGACTACTACTGTCCGATTTTCAAAATAATAATGATAATAATAATGTTGAATTTGTAACCATTTATTCAGTCATTGTAAGTGGGTGCATTTGTATTTAATTGTATTCAATTTTACTCATATCATCTTTCATCTTTCATGAATATTATTTTCCAAAATAGTTCATTAGCGGTTTGTGAGCGGTCGTTTATGTTTGTTAGATTTTTACCCAGAAAAGTTTTTTTTTTTTTTTCCAGCAGAGACATCTTTTGACACCAATTAAAAGAGACAACGTTCAAAAAATTTAACCTGAAAAATTGAAAGCTGGGTGTAATGTTTCAGGAATGACAAGCAAAATTCAAGTGTATATTGCTTTACACTTTTCTAAATTAATAATAATAATAATAATAATAATAATCATCATCATCATCAACTTCATCTCATCTCAACGTAATATTAGCATTGCAGTTGATTTCTTTAAATTGTAATAGACTGCAGGCCTGCTACTGCGTACACTCTTATAAAACCCTTCGATGTAATGTAATGTAATGATGTTATAAGAACCTTAAACTTTTATGATTTTAAACTGTTAACCTTCTACCTTTGGTTTTGAGTTTCTAAATAGCCTGGCTGGTGTGACAATTACACAGGCTTTTTTTTTTTTTTTAATGTAACCAGATCATTATCATGATTACGACAGAAATGGCCATTAACATTTTATCAAAAGCTGATTATAATGTAAAAATAGCATCATTATTTTTTTTTTATGGAATTAAAATGATCATGTGACTTGAAGTAATATTAATCAGCTCATTAGCCATAAAAAAAAAAAAAAGCTAATATGATGTCGTGTCTCCTTTCATGGCTTGAGTTTGTATTTTTAATGCATGCACACGTTTGTTCAGGGGTATCTCAGACCCCACCCCCTCTTCCTGTCTTTTCCAATCATGTTACAGTATTTAGAATGTTTGTTTGCGTTTTGTGTTCGTCTTGTGACTCTGTTTCGCCGCTATTACACTAAACAAAAGGTTCACTGCCTCTTCTTTTATTTTCATCTTGCCCTGCCTGAAAACAAGACTCGGGGTGTCCATTGGCTCTGGTCCTGAACAAATGGTCGCCCTTTTGTGGCCTTTCTGTGCAGGTTTTTGGGAGGCGATGGCCCCCGGCTAGGCAGTAGGGAAGGATGGAGGGAAGGAGGTATTGTTAGGAGTAAATCAGCATGAGCTGTTGAGTTAGGTTAGGTTAAGGTGCTGTGGGAGGAGTATAAGGGGTGGGGGTTTAAACTTTTCCCAACAGCCTTTTTTCCCTTACAGGACACATCAACCATTTTTTTTTTTTTTTTTTTTGCGGGAGCTGGGTTTCCTAACAAACGATCCCCTTAGACTTAAACAGATTTGACACTTTCCTTTGTGGTAGCCCTAAGGTTCTGGATGCTTTCTCACCAGGGGAAGAGGGCGGCGGCAAGCTGGACAATGCGAATCTGGAACAGCCTCGTTTGGCGACGGATGCCATATTGTCTGGGAAACAATAAGACAGTACGATTGGAACCTGACAGGAGCACCTTGGATGGTCTTGCTAATGAGCGTGGTCGAAGAAATCTTGAGCTTCTTCTTAATCAGACTAATGGTCAGTCAGCAGGGGTGATGCATCACTTGCAGTACATCACTCCCTACCATCATGTTATCATTTTTTTTTTTTTTATCGTAATGTTAAAGTCATCATATGATACATATACGATGGCTTCTAAGTGCAAATCAGATTACCAAACGAAAAAAAATGCAACAGCAAAGAGAAAAGAACAAGAAACAACAAGACAACCAAAAACCGAAAAAGATTATCTCAAAACCGAAAGAGGAACATGCTCGTTGCTGCTTGGACACGGCGTGAGGAGATCAGAAAGTAAAAAGTTTTGCACAATTTCTCTCTATTAGATTTCTTCTTTTTTTTATCATCTTTCGGATGGAATTGTGCAAAGAACGTGCGACGTTCAATAAGCACATAGAGTTTTTTCACTCGCTAGTCGGCTTTCACTCGCTACGCTTCTTTAACACGCTAGTAATCTTTCACTTTTTAGCTAGCTTTAACTATGCTACTTTTAAAATAATGTGTTTCTGAATACCATGGTTGATATATATGTATATATATAGAGAGAGAGAAAGTTGACCAGGTAATGCATAACGGTCCTCAGAGTGAACCCTGAGGTACACCAACAATTCTACATTTCTGGAGCGGAGTAAAAACAATTGTAAGCATCTTGAATAACTGGCTGAGCTAAAGCCTGAGTTACAACTAAACCGAAAACCTCTTTCGGACATTATTGAACTAGCAATGCTAACATTTAATGGCTTAGTCGATCCACCATCACGCTGAGGCAAAAGGTGCCACATGGATTGATGACGCTGCACAAATTGAATCCCACGAGTTGTCGATGATCCCTACTCATAATGTTCATGTGTTTGGTCCCGAAGAACATTCCAGAAATCAAAGCTCAGCACTACCGCTACCTTGAGATGCCATCGTCTTACACAAAGCGTCAACCTTTCAATCTCTCACCTGAACTTGCTAATCCGTGTAGCATTCTGGAGGCAGCTTACCTCGCGTCTACCTCAAATGTGCTTGTCCTGGGTGGCATTACTTGAATAAATAAGCCTACACATGTGTCATGGTGTGATTTCTTGCCGTTTGTCTGCTCTGTAAGGATGAGAAGGCACACCACCCCGCCTGTCTCCTGCACTGGGCCGGCTCTATTGATTCCCCTCTGTTCGTCCTCCATCGCGTTCCTCGCTGTAACCAATGGAATGACAGAGAAACAAATACGAGTGAGAGACAATACTTCCCTTTCCCTCGGTCTCACGTATCAGAGAGATTTAATATCCGAATGTTAAAGTAAAGCTTGTTCTCAGATCCAGGATATATTCTGAGGTGTATTAATAATATTCTCCAGAAATACGTCATTGCTTTGTTTGTTCAGTTTTGGGTTAAGCTGTCCCATACTATAGAGCTGTCCACAGGAACCCGAGGTCCACCTCAACGGTCACCAACAGAGCAGAGCAGGCACAATGAAACTGTAAGAGTTAAGTCTCGGGAATGTATCGTTGTTTGAACGCCAAAAAACAGCGCACTGGCTGCAGTGATTGCTGATTGGGCTTTTGAAATAAAGCTGACTAATGAGGAAATGGATTAAAGCTCCGTTCAGCATTTACAGAAAGAGCACCACAGTCACCCCAAGACTCATTCTGTGTCCAAGAACAAGGCAAATATTTTACAGATTTTGGAAAAGTAGTTTTTTTGTTGGGGTTTTTTTTTTTGCAAGACTATAATTGGTCGACTATAATACTTTGGAATGGAGTTTTTACATAAAGCCGTTGGTTATTATTATTATTATTATTATTATTATTATTATTATTATTATTATTGGTTATCATATTGGATACTGTATTAAATCTTACAATCATGGTCTGTCTTTCTGGTAAAGGTACTTGGAATAGAGCCCTATTGGTCACTAATTAACAGCAAAATGGTTGACTTGGTAAAGACGGACAGTCTTATCGCTGGGACGTGTCCAGCAGGTGACCTTCCCAAACTGCTGCCCCTTTCAACTTTCAACAGTCCAGACGTCTAAACACACACACACACATACACACCTGCTGAAACTCCCATAGTCCCATAGTCATCATCCTGGTTGGTACACCAACTGTTTTTACACTCGAGAAGAGCAAAGCAAGATCCACCATTCCCTGTCTGTACCGACAGTGTAATTGGGGATAATCGAAACAATGAAGGGACTCCAGAGTGGGTTCTCAAATCCGGTCCCAGGGACTTCTCGTGCGCTATCCCTTCTTAGAGTATTTTAAACATCCAATTAATCGAACCCTTACTGACCTGGATTAGGGTTGGGAGTATGGAAAGGTCAAGTCTGTGAACCGCCGTCAGGGCCTAAAGATTTGAATTGGATTTGAGAATCTGCGCTGTAGGTATCACACGGGATTTGCATTTCTGTGCACTAATACAAGTTTTAACTCGATGATTTGCATGTTTAGTCTAACTCCCAGCACACCTTAGCCAAACATTTTTATTTGTTCAGAAATGTGGAATAGCTGGTGGCTGATGTACCTCAAGGCCCTTATTAGGACCCTTTGCACTGTGGCCAACCTTGGATACAAATGTAGCTAAAATCTTTTTGATGGATATTTCATTTTACAGGCTGCCTTATGTTCACAAGTTCTCAGATCAGGTGTGTTGGAAGTTGGCCTGGAGTAAAGACCAGCACTGTCAAGTTCAAGACTAGGACTAGTCGAGCTCTTAAGGAAGTAAAAGTCAAACTGAGTTCAAGTCTAAATGAAAGCAAGACCAAGGCAAGATCAAGACCATCAAATTCTTTTCAAGGCCAAGGCATTATTTTAACTAGTAAAGACCAATGTCCAAATTCCAAGACGAATCCGAGTCAGAAAGCAAAACCTCTCCAGACCGGACCCCAGGATCCTGACAGACCCCAGAATTGAATCTGAGAACCACTGTTGTATTCAAAACTCTGATATTACCTAGAACTTTACATACAGTTCAGGTTTAAATAATCCTGCATTAGTTTGGGTTCAGTGAAACCAAAGTCAGTGCTGTCATTTGTTTCTTCAGTCCTAGAATCCTAAGCTACCTCATCTCGGGTAGGAATATTCCAGAAATGTGAAATGCCTGGTGCATCTCAAGGACCACCTTAGGACCCCTTGCGTTCTGGTCAACCTTGGATCCAAATGGAGCTAACATATACTTGTTAGATAAAATGAAAAAGTAATAAAGGCAAAACCAGAGCTTGCTCCAGGGGTGGACCAGGTTGGGACTGGGTACATTGTTGAGGGACTGTTAGTTGATGTTGTTGCTTTGCTTAACCAGAAAAAAGCAGCTTAACTTTTAAGAGAACAGCATGTAAACAATGCGGATGCTGTTTAGCTACAGGTTAACCTTTTTCAATTCATTGAAATGTACATTTTTATCTTCTTAATGATTCCAAAGAGTTCAGAACCTGCATTTTTGTAACAGAACTGAAGCGGAGACCTGGGATTTATTACTGTGAAACAATTTCACCATTTTCACTGTTTGTCATTGCTGAAACTACACAAAAAACTACACAGCAGGTTGGGGTTTTTTGGGTTTTGTTGTGGAAATTAAGAGAGAAATGTGGGACTCCATCCCACCTTGATCTTTCAAGCAAAGCATCTTCCACAATGCAGTAATGTGTATCAAAAGTGGACCGATGAGATATTGCACTTTGGTTATCATTGTGACACATCTGCGCAAGTTGGACTGTTTCCTAAGCACCATGAGGTACTCAACAGGGATTCACGAGGTACGGTGGTGCAAACTGGTGGTAAGGTCAGATGATATGGGAGGAATCCCAACGGGAAGAATCGTGACTCAGAAGCTGAGCAAGGGTAAGGAGAAAGATAGTTTCCCAGAAATGAGGAAGCCCTTGATATATATCTATTACTCTTTAGAGAACCTCGCCTGGTTCAGCTCATGTATTTCCCGATTTGTTTTATTTTAATTTCGCGAAAAATTTCAAAACACTTTCGTCTTTCTTAATTATTATTACACAATTCGGATTTTTTATTTTTTTTTTTGGCTTGTTTAAAAATGCGTTTAAATTTACAACGAAACATTCCTAAACAGAACTGGATCAAACCGATATCCCGTAACCCTCGTCCACACTGCGATTTCATCTTCGTTTCATTCTGTTTCGGAACTTATCTGTGTAATAATAAGCAAGGAATGGTGCGACGTTTGATGAGGAATACGGCCGTTTCAAGCCGATCGATGGAGCGTTCCTCTCTCCTGCGTGACCTCAGTCCTCACGGGGGTTAAAACCTATTAACCTTCGACCTCCCCTGACTTCCCTCGACCTTCAGCGTGAAAGGAAGTAACACTGAAAGATGACCACTGCTCCGGCCTTCTGTTGACCAAACCCAAAACACACACACACAAAAAGGGCAGGGCACACTCCGCAAATAATACTATTAACTAATCGATAGCGGGGCCTGAAAAGGGAACGGGGTGTGTTTTCCATTTGAAAAGAGGAAGACGTGTGCCACGCTCTTTTCAACTGATAGTCGCCGGCCTTGCTCACCGCACACTCGTCATATCACCCGCACGTAGAGAGACTGTAGAATGAAAAGAAGGGGAAGAATCAGGACTCGGCATTCGTTTATCCAAGGATTACATTTAGCATGGAAAAAACACATACAGTAAGACACTAACAACCAAAATATAAGGGTTTTTTTTTTTTAAGCGAAGTACACCCGTGTCATGGGTGCGTGTATGAAATATGAGCTCGCTTGAGCCCCATCCACCCCCTGACCTCATTCGCCAATTTTGGGAAACGCCCCATTCTCAGGACGCACATTTACTCGACTGGATTTCAATCTAAAAATGTTCAAATAAAGATTTTTTATTTTTTGCAAAACCATATCTACAACTCTCCAAGTGTTAGACGAGTTTTGTCAGTAAAATGAATTATTACTGAGAAGCAAATGATCCCCTTTATTCCACCGCTTAAGACGCCGCCAAAGGTTGTGCTGAATAAAATTCCCGTTTTGGCTCATTTTGGGAGTTTTGGGGAATATTCAGTAGATTGAGGTTTGGAAAAGGGATGTTCTGACCAGCCTTGATCTGACACGTGGTACACTCTGACTTACCATTTGTTCTATTTAGATATTAAAGCTACACAGCAAAACATATGATAAGAACGCGGACTTGGTCGTGTTTTATGCACATGGCTGTATTAAACGTAGACCTCGGGATGGTCCGGGTCGGTCCAATTGGGCAAAAATGGCAGGGAAAACATTTAAACACAGTTTTCTAGACTGTATATTATGCACATGGCCCAATCTTACTGTGGCGTGAAGGTCACCATGTGGCCTCGCGACACCTGTGATGTGGGGTCGGGCCAGGGGCTTTTGAACGATTAAATCTGCACAGGAAAACGGTTAGATTAGAAATCGCTCAAATGAAGCAATCTGGTGTTTTCTATCCGCTCTTAGAATTTCACGCGGCTTCGTTTCGGTTCAAAATGAGCATTAAAAAAAACAAACCAAGCAAAATTCAAAATAAGATTCGCCTTTTGTTCCTTTCGTTTCCATGATCTCATGTTGAGGTTCAGTTCACACCTTGTGACATAACTTCCCTACACCTGCACTGCATGTTCGGTCTGGATCTCTAACGTGCATCTCAGATCCTGAGTGCAACCCCAGGATGGAAAAATAGCCTAATGTGATTATTGCGCAATATCAAGACTCCAGAAATAGGACGTTACAGGAATATGTACGGATTTAGCGCTTTTGGTCCGTCACGGAGGTGGGCTGGAGAAAAAAGGCACGTCGTTCTCAGCCCTGAGTCATTACACGCTGATTTGTGGTTTTGTGGGTTTTTTTGGGCCAAAACGAGTCGTCGGTTTACACAATTCGAACGTAATCCTTAATAAAATGCCGAGCATGAGCCAGACTGGGGTTGCACGTAAAAATCAAACGCTCGTAGATGATCCAATCTTTCGTGCACATTGCGCGTTGTGGCCCATGTGGCGTCTCGACATCTCTGATATCTCTGAGAACATCCCGAAATAGAGTATGATACGATACTAGGATCAAATTAACATGTGATAAAAGCACATATAAGGGGGACTGAGCAGGTTTGCTTTTGAAATGAGTCCAAATTTTGGAAAAAGCACACCTTCCCCAACCGTGATCTACTACTGTGTGGGTCGATCCAGCAGTCCAAAGTCCCCAAAAGCAAGTTCTCAGAGGTACATGAGGAGAGAAACGACACAACGTTTTAGATTAAAAATCATTTCCACGTCTATTTTCTGTTTTCCCGCTACATAAAGTGTTAAAATAAATAAATAAAATAAATAAATAAATCAGCATTCGATGTCGTATTTAAGGCCAAAATGAAGAAAAACTCGGTTTTGATCTAAAAGCGCGTTAGAAGGGTTTAAGATAAACATAATAGCATAATTTTTGCAAAATTTAAAACTTATTTGAGAATATGCTCAGATTTTAGAAAACAATATGGTTTGGGGAGGGGAGGGGAGGGGAGGGGAGGGGAGGGGAGGGGGGAGAAATAAAAAAACAAACCAAAACAAAAGACATTCCCTTGGCCAGCTTTGATCCGCCATGTGGGTCGATCCAGCGACCCAAAAGCTTCAAAGGCAAGTTATAAAGCTGCGCAACTCGAAAAAATACACAATTCGCACAATTAAATCTGGTTATTTTTTTCCCCGTACACTATTGCATAAAGTAGAAAAAAACTCACCGTGGCATGTGTTTGGTGGATTCGAAAAAAACAAAAACAAAAATAAACCCCCGGAACAAGGCGATAAATAAGAAACCCGACCTGATCCGTTCTCGACGTTTTACTCACTCGTCACTAAGGGCGTCACGACAATCCAAAAACCTCTGCGTTACTACTGAATCGTCATGTGGATCTGTATCCAAGAGTGTATTTGGAATCTGAAGGCTCCGAGAGGGGCGTAACGTAACGTTCGGGCCTTCTTAATAACCAATTTGAGAGTTTGTTTTGTTTGAAGACGTGTTTATAGGTATGGTTTTGGGGGGAAACGTCGCCTTGCCCAGCCCTGATCTGCCATGTGGTTCGAATGAGCAGCTCCAAAAAAAAAAAAAAAAAGTTCTGAAAGCTACACAACGACCCAAAATAACACCCTAAAAGCTTCCAGTCTGGTGCTGAATAAAGTAAACACCTCAGCACTGACTTTGGGCCAGAATGGATGAAGAACGAACACAATGTACGATCCTTTACTGGGCAATTTTAATAATTCACACAAGAACATGAGGAAATCTTGCCGTTTTTAAGCTCTGCTCTAATCACAAGCGTGGGGGTTTTTTTGGGAGGGGAATGAGCGTCGCCTTGCCCAGCCCTGATCTGCCATGTGGAGCTGGTGCACGTTGATGGCGACTCTTGACTCTAAGCCAGGTTTCAGGCTTAAAAAAAAAAAAAAAAAAAAGTCAGTGAAGCTCAACAACTTGAAATAATATTCAATCCTAAATCAGTGTTTATTTGCAGCAATAAAGCTCATATTGTTGTTCACGCACTTTTGCATAAAGTACTTCAGAAGAGTCGGGATTCCTACCGAGGTGAGGTTAGTGCGAAGCGCCACCACCACCACCACCAACAAGAACAAGAACATTCAGAAAACTAGGAACAAAATTCCAAATCATATCCAGTCATAGGTCGTACGTGTGTGTGTGTGTGTGTGTGTGTGTGTGTGTGTGTGTGTGTGTGTGTTTGAGATGCTGCATCAAGTGTACCATGTGGCATCGCTGCCCATGCATCCGAAGCAGTAAATGCTAGGCTCTGATCATTACTTATGCATCTTCAAAGCTCCAGAAACGGCGACGATCCAATTATTACACAAAAAAATTATATTTATATTATAATATATATATATATATAAATTTAATTATTTATTTAAAAAAATTTCAGATGGAGAATCTCTAAAATGATGCATGGATATAGAAGGTTATAAGTCGTGGTCCGATCACAGAGATGCGTTACAGAGGGCACGGTTCGCGCCTCGGATGAGAAGGTTGTGGATGAGAAGACACTCGGAGACGCACACATACACGCACACACACACACATACACATACACACACACACACAGGCCAAAAAAAGTTGCACCAAACACTCTGAAAAAGAAAGATGAAGAGAAAGGAGAGATGGAATACCTCGTGGATGCGTCGCAGAGGACGGGAAGCAGGAGAGGTGTGGCAGCGTGAAGAGGAGGAGAGACGCTACTCATGCCCAGAGGGAGAGAAGGAAAGGAAGGAGGGATGAAAGAAGAGAAGTGCACCAGCTTCTGTGGGGTTTTGTGTGTGTGTGTGTGTGTGTGTGTGTGTGTTTTTTTCTCTCGCCTTCTTCCCACTGGCCGAGAGTGAGATCAGGCTGTGGTTGGTGGATCTCGTGGGCTGAGGCCCCTCCCCCTTTTCCTCCTTCTTCTTCTTCTCCTTCTCCCCTGTCAGGCCGAGTTAACGGAGCGAAAGAGAGAGATGGAGCTGCGTCGCTCCTTCTCGTCCTCTCGTGTCCCCCCCGCTGGGAGATGGGGTGGGCAGGTGGGGCAAGAGTGTGCAGAGTGACCAACGCCCCCACCACTACCACCACCACCACCCAGACCCCCCCCCATTCAAAACTACCCCTCCTTTCTTCCTCTCTCACTCCGTCTCTCACTCCATCTTGATTGAAAAATTCAAAACCCAAGCCAACAAATCTCCACACGCATTTACAAGTCAAAGTTTAAGGCGTGCTGATTGCTGGTGCGCCCGATTACCGAGGGTACCTACGTGAGAGAAGAGGGTGCGATGGAGGGAAGCGTGAACTTGCTGGAACAAAGCCGAACGGAATTCAGCTTAGTGCGGAGAAAAAAGAAACTTCCTTCTCTTTCTGCCCTGCATATTCTTTCTCGCGCTTTCTTGTCGTATCGCCTCCGTGTCTTCTCATTTCTCATCCACGACAAGTATTGATTTCCTCCCCCTTTCTTACGCCGTGCTTTTAGTTTTTTATTTTTTTGCACCCTGGGCACATCCTGCGATGTAAAGAGGAAACAAGAATATTAAAAAAAACAAATCACACACAACCAAAATTGTCCAAACAATAAAAAAAACCTTGTCTTGTGGCGTGAATATCATTTGGGGCTACAGTCCTTGCGGAAGCTTCGATAGAACAAGAAAGGAGTATCGATCCGTTTGTTGGCGTGTGCCGGACGTCATTGGTGTCGCTGACCCTCACCGCGCTAAAGCTATGCAAATGCAACGACCTTTGGCGAATGACCTCGATCCTGGAGCATCCCAGTAGCCCTTCCCCCGCGTTCTCTCTCGGTGTCCGGTGACCTCTGACCGTTCCCTACCCCCAGGTCCTGAGGTCAAGACCCCCGGAGGGATGGCGTGTGCCGGGAGTCCCCAGAGTGACCCGTACCCCGTTGTTATGGATATGATCTGAGGGACCAGGAAATCCCTGAGCTGTTACATAACGCGGTAGGGAAATGGAAAAAAAAAGTTCCGCGTCGCCATCTTTGGTCTTGGGTCAGAGTTCATTCGCTGAAAACCAAAACGACGCTGGCGATATGACGAGATGCTATTTGGAAATTATTGCGAAATGACTGGAAAATCCAGGTCCAATATGGTAATGATTCAAAACATAAAGGTATAATGTTGAATTCTGGATTCTGATTGGTCAGAAGTAGCGCAGATCTGTATCACAGGTGTCTATTCGTTCTCCTATGTTAGCATTTTTCCAGGGACTTCTACAGCGGACGCTCAACATAAGCGGTCATTATAATTATAGTCGGGGGGGCAGGGACTTCTATTCACTGGTCAGCACAGAAATATATACAACTTCAGGCCTTATTTTCTATCCCAGATTTTTTTTTTTCAGGTTTAAAGGCGAGTGCTTCTGTTTGAGATGGCTGTCTAGACGACGATGTTGAAAATCCACATTCCTGATGTTTCTCCTCAAGAAAGGTTTCTCCGTGTGGTATAAATTACACGCTTGAGCAGGGCAAAGAGAAAAGCTGGCGCGCTTTAACCTTCTTAACCTTCCCTGCGGAAGTACTGACAGAACTTTTGGACATACAGTGGACACACACACATCGGATGGCGAACAAATCGACGTACCGACTAAATTCCCAAACAGATTTTGTCCTGACCGACGAACAAATCCTCGCCTGACGTACAGACAGCCGACGCACGCTTCACGCCACAAACATTCAGTTCCGCTCAAGCACTCGTGGTGTGAACGTGTTCAACACATTTTTTCCGTTGTGTTTCTCTGCATTTTTGCTCTATAAGCTTCA
>JAQMCW010000023.1:30921861-30936196 GCA_030068335.1 Chrysichthys cranchii | reverse complement strand
GATTTTAGCATAAGGCTGCAACATTACAAATGGTGAAAAATTGAAAGGGGTCTGAATATTTTCTGAATGCACTGTATGTATGGAGAAAGGGATGGGTGGATAGATAGATACATAGATAGAAAAAGAGACTGACAGAGAAGGGGGGGATAGATAGATAGATGGATAGACAAAGAAAATGGATAGAAAAGGGAATAGATGGGTGGATTAAATATAGAGAAAGAGATGGAGAAAAGGGTGGATGGAAGAATGGATGGAGAAATATGGAGAGATGAATGGATATATGGATGATTATATGAATAGATGGAAAGACAAATGATGTATAAATTAAGAGATGAATGGGTGTATATATATATATATAAAATAGTGATGGAAGGATGGATGATTAGACATATGAGTAAGCAACGACTGGAGAAAGGGAAGGATGGATGGATGGGTGGGTGGGTAGATATATAAAGATAGAAAGAGATGGATGGGCGGTGAGATGAATAGAGAAAATTTTAGCAAGGAGACAAAGAACTCTTCGTTTTCCAGGGAACATATTTTCTCTGATATTTTACATGTATTTTATTTTATGTTGGTGATTTGGTGGAAATGTGCAAAGCAAAAAAAAAGAAAGGAAAAGAAAAGAAAAGGCTGAAAAGTTTTTCAGGATGCACAGACCGCTATTAACCTTGCGGTTTCATGCTAATAGCATTAGCAATGAGGCTTAGCCGCGACTCGACACTTCATCACCTTCAGCGAGGACGATCGCTCCACAATGGGCTTTGGAGCTAATGAGGCGGAGACGGCTAGTCGATTCGTCATTAGTGAAAACCCTCGCTCTCTGTCTCTCGGTGTCTGCAGTGGAGGAGATCGAGCAGATGAACGGCCTGTTCCAGCAGAAACAGAGGGAGCTGCTCATGGCCGTGTCCAGGGTGGAGGAGCTGAGCAAGCAGCTGGAGACCTTACGCAGCGGCAAACTGGACGAAATCACTGAACTCGAGAGACTCTACAAAGAACTTCAGGTGCCTGTTGTTCACATGGATGGATTTATATGTGGGTAGACGTGTATATATGGATGGATGAGTGGATGGACGGATGAATGCATGCACAGCAAAAGAGAAACAATGGAGGATGGATGGATGGATGAAAAGGTAGAGACATGAAAATAGATGTAGTTTTGCAATGAAGCATAAATGGAAGAAATAGAGGCTGGGCGAAGGACAGATGGATGGATGGATGGATGGAAAATAGATTAACAGGTGAATAGATAAAGAATGCTGGATGGATGGTTAGATGAAAAGAGAAAGGCATGGATGGGTGGATAAATGCATAGATCTTTAGAAGCGTAAATGGGTAAAAAAAAGAACTGATACAAAGATGAACAGATTCAATAAAGAGGCAGACCAGTGGCTAAATGGTCAAATGGCTTGATGAATAGAAAAACAGATGGATTGGTGGATAGAGGCAGATGGATGGGTGCACAGGGAAATGAAATAAGGGATGATTAGGTGAGCTGATGGACAGATGCCTGGATAAACACATGGAAAGTGGATAAAGACATGAGACCGAGAGGTAATTAGATAAAGAGATAGACCGGTGGACAGATGGAAGGATGACTAGATGAATAGAAAAGGAGCTGGACGAATGGCTAATTGAGGAGATGGATGAGTGTATTGGAAAGAACGGATGGATGGATGGATTGGAAGATAAAAAAAAAGGTAAGGGTTGATATACAGATGGATATGTGGACGGGTGGATGGATGGATGGGTGGGTGAATTGGAAGATAAAGGAAAAGAGGAATGGACAGATATAGAGATGGATGGATGGATGAGTAGAAGTACAGGTAGGAGGATAAGCTAGTGGGTGGACAGGTGGATGGATGGACCAGTAGATAAATGGATAGAGGGATAAATAGATGAGCCTACACACAAAGATGGATAGATGGATGGATAATAAAGGACAGAAACAGAGAATCTGTGGGTGGGGATAACTAACTAAGACTCTGTGCTCCACTGAAGCTGAGGAACAAGCTGAACCAGGAGCAGAGTGCGAAGCTCCATCAGCAGAAGGAGTGTCTGAGTAAGCGCACACAGGAAGTAGCAGGGATGGAGCGGCGCCTGGTCGAACTGCGCCAGAGACTGTGGAAGAAGAAAGCAGCTCTGCAGCAGAAAGAAAACCTGCCTGTGAGTGCAGACCTGAAACGCTTACGCTTACTTCTATAGGAGTCGCTCGGATTGTGTTCTCCAAACAAGGTTTCTTTTGGAAACTAAGCGAAATCAATTGGCTAACTAGTTATCTTATTTACCTAGCTACTTTGTTGCCTAGCTTCTGGAAGACAGAATGAATTGAAAATACTAGCGAGTATCAGTTAGTTGACATTACCATGCTAACGTTACCTGTGGAGAGACGCCGTTTTTTCCCTTTTTAGCTAGCTCCTTTTATACCAAATACATGTACAGTACAGTAGTTTATTCTGGATCTAAAAGTGTGTCTAGGTTCGTATGCTTTTACACATGGAAAAAAAAAAGTAAATAAATAATTGCTGAAAGGTTTTCAGGTAAAACGGCTTGCTGTTAGCCTTGCTGTTTGAGGCTCGAGTATTAGCCATGACGCGAGTCTTTACTTTAAGTAAGTAAAAAAGTTGCCTTAAATATGTAAATAAGTGACACTAAATTTTAGTTAGTTTTAGTGTAATAATGTTAGCTAGCTTGTTGGCTGTTCTAAGTACTAAATGTAACCTGCTAGCTAGCGATAGTAGGCTAACCTTGCTAACAAGTAGTGTCTCCCAGACAGAAAAAATATGGACACAGGATCCGCGCTCCATTTGCCTCGGAAGGCGGATTTCGACACTGGAAATGACATCACGGCCAACTTGACCGCATTCCATTTGTACATAAGTTGGAAAACCAACATGGAGCGTCCAGGAAAACCGCTATTGGGCTTGTTTGCGCGTTTGTCCTTTGCCGGTGTTTTACCGTGAATCTAATGAAAATCTGTCAGTAATGAGCTGATCTCACCCTATTAAAAAATAACCTTCAAGCTTTAAAATTTCATTTTATGACTTTTCTTTAAATGTGACGCGGTGGGGGAAGCCAGGGTCACTCACTACCGGGTAGCCGTTAGCCACTGATTAGCAACACCACCTGAAAACAACACGTTACGCGGGATTAACAGCATCAAAACACTGTATCAATATGAGCACAGATAAAACTTGGACAGTGATGTGTGTACGACTGATTAAATGACACAAAAACACAGAAGTTTAAGAAACAGTATGAAACAACAGCTGTTGCTTACTGTTCAGGCAGGGGGCGCTGTGTTGGATTTTTTTAAAACTCAGGTTGGTGAGGAGATCCCGACTTCAGGGGGCGTTCCAGTTGAGGTTTCTGACCCGGAGCTCGGCTTTCCCGACTTCTAAGGAGAAATGGAACGCAGCAAGAGCTTTATATGTTATCTACAAAAAGGACTTCTTAGCTAGCATTAGTTTGCTACCTAGCTAACTATACAGTGCATTCAGAAACTATTCAAAGTATTTGTGCTGTCATTATGGGGTACTGAGTGTAGATTCATGAGGAAAAAAAATCAATTTGATTAATTTTAGCATAAGGCTGCAACATTACAAATGGTGAAAAATTGAAAGGGGTCTGAATACTTTTTGAATGCTCTGTATATGGCTAGATTAGCGGTTCAGCTAATATGCTTTTGATATATGGCTGAAAAGTGAGCATAATGGAAGAAACAATATTCTAGGAAGTAAAAAAACAATATCAGGCTAATCGAAGTCAGGAACTGTTCCTATTTTTTGTTATGTTAGTAGGCTAAGTACACGTACGTGTAATAATACGTATAATAAAGTAATAATAAAATGCCTGTAAATGCTTTTTGTAATGTTTGCAGATTACTAGAGGAATATTAAACTCGCATAAGTAGTCAACATATTTAACTTGCTAGCTTCTATTAGCTTGTTTGCTGGAAAAAAAAGCTGGATAATGTAGCCAGCTAGCTAGTTTGCTTCTTAGCCATCCAGCTTCTTCTTTGATATTAGAGATAGCTAGCTAACTATGTTAGCTAAGCTGCCTTTCACTCAGGATTTTAATTAGGATCACATGGTAACACTGCTAGCGGGACATAGCCAGCTAGTCATTTTAAATCTATTTTTGTTTTATCTAATAAAAGCTACTTTCTGTTAATACTGTAAATACTGGAATATTGTACATTGGGATAAAACCAAACACACAAAATAGAAACTCTCTCTGTGTTCTTTTCCACAGCAGCCAGTTGATGGACAGATCTCTCATCCTCCCTCGGTCTCGTCCAGAATCGCCGCCGTCGGCCCGTACATACAGTCTTCTGCTCCTCCACTTCCTCCCAAACAGGATGTCCTGGTGAAGCCGGCCTATCCGGATGGGACTAGCACACTGCCCAAACCTCTTACCAAACACACTGGTATGTATGTACACACACACACACACACACACACAGAGTGTATCTGTCTATCAAACTCCTCTGTTCTTTAACACTTGCCCCTCCCCTTTCTCCTGTGCTCCTCCCGCGCAGGTAAATTATCCAAGCTATCTGAATGGAGTGTGAGTGGTGAGATCAGCAGCATGGGTGGCTCACAGCGAGGCTACGCCTCCACCCTGCCCCGTATGAGTAGCCATGGCTCTGTGGAGAAAGGTGAGCACTCGCACTCCGCATGCTAATCGTCCATAAATGCGTGATGATAGTAGCGTTTTTCGTCTGTCCTAGATCCTGAGACGGATCGGAAGCCGCCGCCACCACCACTCCCGTTACGGAAAAATCAGAGCAGTGAGGACCTCTTGAATGATGGCCAGGTAGCGTGCACACACACACACACACACACACACACACACACACACACTTAGTTAATGCTTCTTGCAGGATATTGGACCTGATATTCCCAAAAGCCTACACCCACTTTCAAATTAACACACGGTTGCTTAGCATCAAACCTTTTCCGCTTGATCATGCTCACTTTCGTAATCACTTCGTCCCATGAGTGGCTTTTGGTCTATTTTCACCAACAGGCTCCACCCCTTTGGGACTGATCCAAGCCAGTTGGTTCAGCTAAAACTAAAACGCTTATGTATGTGTCCATTCTGATTAGGTTGGAGGTAAAGTCCCACCTCCGGTTCCCAGCAAACCCAAAGTAGGCCAGTCCGGCTTCCCCAAGCCCTGCTTCTCCACTGGTACCTTTCCAGGCAAGGCTCGACAGACCCACCAGCTGGCCCCCCACCTCCCAAAGGCACCGATGCCCGCAGCTACCGTGCGGCCCTTCAGCGTGGAGGGCTCAACAAGCAAAGGGCCCGCCATCCAGAAGCCTCAGACGCTTGCGGCCAGCTCCATCTACTCCATGTACACTCAGCAGAGCTCTCTGGCTAAGGGCTACCAGGGCCAGAGCACGTTGACCCGCTCGCAGCCTCGGGGTGAGTGCCGCTAACCGTGCTAATGTCAGTCTTCGTGTAGTCTCCGAGAAAAACATTAGATGATGATAATTCATGTGTCGGGAAACCAACAGTTAGTGATGTGTCTCTTGACCATGAGGTGGCTGTTCCTATTGATGCCTGTACTGTACTCAGAGAATGCACTGTTATGAAATGATCTCCCGATGACTAGTGTATGTTCTTAGCACCTGTCTCACATGTTTTTGGGGGTTTTTTAGTGTATGGAAAACCGGTCATCCCATCCAGCAGAGGGCAGCACTCTCACTCCCAGGACGGCAGCCACAATGAGAAAGGCAGTTCCCTCGAGGCTGATCAGGTGGACCAGACCATCAGCGGCGGTCTTGGTGAGGGTACGGAGTCGGAGCGAGCACCACGCCCGCTGAGCCCCACCAAGCTGCTACCGTTCCTGATGCACCAGCACCGCCTGCAGAGCGACGCCGACCTGGAGGCGCCGCGCAGGCGGTTGCTGCACGCTCCACGCCCGTTAAAGAAGCGCAGCTCCATCACAGAGCCCGAGGGACCTGGTGGACCCAACATCCAGAAGCTCCTATACCAGAAGACCACGCTGGCAGCCATGGAGATGCCGGAGACCCCCACAGGGGCTGCTGAGGACACGGGGAGGGTGTCCGGGGGAGCTCAAAAGGCGTCGGGTATGGACAGGGAAGGGGAGCCGGAAGATCAGACTCCGCCTGTGCTTCCACCGCGTACTTCTGCTGCAGAACAAAGTGGGAGAAGTGAACCGAAGGAGGAGGATGAGCAGGAGGTGGGTAGTCCAGTCCCAGCTGAGGAATACCCTCCGTATCCTCCGCCCCCGTACCCCAGTGCAGGTAACCAGGATGGGCAGGAAGAAGAAGAAGAAGGCAGCATGAAGGCACCGGAGGTCACCGGACAGGTCACGCTGCCGCCGGTACTTATTATTTATTCTTTATCGTGCTGCTTTGTATGACACTTAACATCCCCCTATGGGTCTGTGAGTCCAGAATGAAAGTCCCCGCTCGTCTGACTACATACCTGTTTTAATTTGACTGTAGTCACTGAGTGATCAAAATGAGAATTAATGGTTAAAATCAGCGGTTGGGAAAGTTCTGGAAAGTTCTCTACTTATAAAAAACGGTCAGCTTGTTCTTTTCCTCCTAGGCAATATTTGAACAACAATGCCATCTAGCAGGCATTTTTGGGAATATTTTTTCCTTATCAGGAATGGTTCTGAGGGAAAAGAAATGGATGCTACATAGTCTAGTGCAGGACCAAAAAAAAAACCCAACAACAAAGCAACAAGACCAAAAAATTTTTTAAAAATCATGTTTCTTATTCTCTGTTTAAAGGTGCAATCTGTGACATTTTAAAGTGTCTCTAGGTCTGTCGCAGTTAGAGGATTTCAAGACACCTTGAGGCCCAAGCCATAACAGAGGCCAAATGTAGGCAGCGAACAGCTTTAAAAATGACAAACTACTCCTTTAAAATCTTAAAAGTTGCAGTCTGTGATCTGCTAAAAAGTCACTAGACCTGTAAACATTATACATTTGTGAAGATGCCAGAGAAAAAAATGATTGTTTATATATACATATATATAAATATGTACACATACAAAGTGCCCCTTTAAATTTTAAAGGTGCAGTCTGTGATATTTTAGAAAGGTTTCTTGACCTGTGAGAATTTTCTAATTGCATTTTTTTTTTTTATACCTCTTAAAGTCATATCAATTCCATTCTGATGAGTCAGGCGTGCCGTTGGAATGGTGCTACACTGGTCGCTCTAGGCTTGTTTTGCTTGTCATTCGTCCATCCGTCTATCTTCTCACGTTTAGCTTGCCTTCTGCCAGGGGAAGAGAACCAACCTGCGGAAGGTGGGGTCGGAGCGGATCAGCCACGGCATGCGGGTGCGCTTCAATCCCCTGGCACTCCTGCTGGATGCCTCACTGGAGGGCGAGTACGACCTGGTGCAGAGGATCATCTATGAGGTGAGAAGGAGGATGAGGGGTGGTGATGAAGATTCCTCACAACTGGGTCGTATGGATCATGAATGAGGTCATAATTGAGCATAATCTAAGGGGAGATGCGTGACGGAAGTGTGACGAGCGTGCGGTGTCTGTGGGCAGGTGGAGGATCCCAGCATGCCCAATGACGAGGGCATCACGGCGCTCCACAACGCAGTGTGCGCAGGACATACAGAGATCGTCAAGTTCCTGGTGCAGTTCGGGGTCAACGCCAACGCCGCTGACAGCGATGGCTGGTTTGTTTTGCATTTCGAACTTCCAACTCGAAGCAGATTAACAGATCCTAAGCTCCGCCCACGGCTGGTTACTGTTGCTATGCAGGTCACAGCACTTGTAATAAGCAGCTACCATTATTATATCAATTATTACATAAAAACTCAGAAGTGAATATTTAAAGTACGACAGATTGCAGGTTGATAAGCAACACTTGTTAAGCAGCGATTTGGGGGCCAAGCACTGGAGCTAGCACTTGGAATCGGAATCTCTCACTTTTCTGTCGGTCCGCCACCCTTTTTTCATCTCCCTCAGTTTATCTGCTGCCTATTATGATCCCTCTCTCTCTCTGTATATCCACTATTTGCCTTTCTCTTTGTCCATTGCTGTTGCTTCATCAAATTGAAAATCAGTAAATGCCTTTATGTTATTCGCAGTACTGTTTTTTACATCACTGGCAAAGCAACACACAGGAGACATTACTCTTTCTCTCTCTCTCTCTCTCTCACTCGCTCTCTGTAGGACGCCCCTGCACTGCGCAGCTTCCTGTAACAATGTACAGGTCTGTAAGTTCCTGGTGGAGTCGGGCGCGGCCGTGTTCGCCGCCACCTACAGCGACATGCAGACAGCGGCGGAGAAGTGCGAGGAGCTGGAGGAGGGATACGCACAGTGCTCACAGTTCCTCTACGGTGAGTGATGTTACCATCAAGACAGAGTGAGCACACAATGTATTTGATGAACACACCACACATTAGCACTTTTTAATAGAGGGTCCTCACAAGCGCATGTGTGTGCGCGTGCAGGTGTGCAGGAGAAGATGGGGGTGATGAACCGCGGTATTGTGTATGCGCTGTGGGACTACGAGGCCGAACGCGCCGACGAGCTGACGTTCGCCGAGGGCGACTGCATAACCGTGCTGAGGCATGAAGACAGAGATGAGAGCGAGTGGTGGTGGGCGCGGTGTGGAGACAACGAAGGCTACATCCCTCGCAACCTGCTTGGGGTGTGTAGACTGTTTGCGCCGCGGCATGCTAGCTGTCGTTAGCTATATTCCACACCATTCCAAAGAGTACGACTTTATATTGTAGGAAATGATGAAACATTTAAAAAAGTGTTTTTTTTTTTTTTTTAAATAAGGCATTACCTAATTGTACTGACTCCAGAGCTGATTATTATTATTATTATTATTATTAATATTGTTCCCTTCACAGCTGTACCCTCGGATCAAACCCAGACAAAGGAGCTTAGCCTAAACCTCGCCACGCTTCAGTCCCAATCCAAGCGACATGCCCTCGATTCTGGTGCGCACTGACAGCAAAGGGCTGACGGAAACAAGACACTCCCAAGTGCTCCTTCTCTACACTCTGGTGCATTCTCGAGCTTCACTTTTTGTATTCTTCAGAAGATCCGTCTTCTTCAGAAGCACAATGGAGGATCTGAACATCTGATGAATGTTCATTAACCGCCGTTCGCGGCCTTTTTTTTCGAGCGGGAATGTATGTCAGGAATGATCATTTGCACAGCTTTTAAGTTATTTGTACAGGTGTACAGACGTGACGGCGCAGTTTTGTTCACGTCCCGATATCGCGCAGCGGGTCGGCGAACTCGAGCTCCCGTGACCGCTGCTTGCCTTTCTTTTTGGCTAGATTTAAGCTGCCAAAGTTGGTCAGAAAGCGACCGCGGTGATGTCGTAAGATCATTCGATATTTAAAGTACGACAGATTGCAGGTTAATAAGCAACACTTGTTAAACAGCGATTTGGGGGCCAAGCACAGGAATTAGCACATGGAATCGGAATCTCCCACTTTTCTTTTGTTTCGCCGCCCTCTTTCATCTCCCTCAGTTTATCTGCTGCCTATTATGATCCCTCTGTCTCTCAGTCTCTCCGCTATCTGCCTTTCTCTTTGTCTATCTCTGTTGCGTTATCAAATCAAAAGTCAATAAATGCCTTTGTTATTGGCAGTATGTTTTTTTTTGTTTGTTTGTTTGTTTTTTAGTTTTCCATCATTGGCAACGCAGCACACAGGAGACATTGCTCTCTCTCTCTCTCTCTGTAGGACGCCCCTGCACTGTACAGCTTCCTGTATCAATGTATTCTACATCTAGCGAATGTAGCTTAGGCTCCGCCCACACTGACGAGAAATCGGGACGTCCGTGTCATGTCACTTAACTTTTTTTTTTTCCCCTGCTGTACAAGTTTAAGTTCGGTGTGCAAACTTGCGTTTGTTTGCTAATAAATATAATTTCCCCCATCGTGAACCCTAAGATAATCAAAAGTAATAAATAACCACTATGGTGCTCAATAAAGCGGAACAATTCCGGTACATGATTCGTGACTTTGTGTTCAAAATCAATAAAAGCTTTATATTTAAACAGTGCTTCTCTCAAGCTTCATTTATTTAAAGTGTAATTTTATTTTCTTATAATAAATTAACCTCAGCGAAATACTAAATCTCCCATTTGCGTTTTTTTTTTGTTGTTGTTGTTTTTGGTTTTTTGTATTTTTTTACCTAACTTTCCCGAGGGTGCCAAAAGGGTTCTGGAGGTGGCAGTGTATTTCCCACAAGCGTTTCACCACAAGAGTCACTCGGGAAACCGGAAGCAGTCCACAATGAAACATCTCTTTATTTCTTACAAACTAGTTGCGTTTAAATGGAACAGTGCACTTCACAGACTCTGATTTTCTTATAAATCTGGGAACTCTCGACAGGTCGTGAGCGCGTCCCGGAATTCCGGACACGGCATGCAGGGAATCGGCCAAACGCTGTGCCATGGGACGCAAGACAAAATGTTAAAAAAAAAAATTAAAAAAAATAAAAAAGGAAAGGAAACAAAAAAGCTACATAAGTCACAGTAACAAGCATCAGAAGTATCAGAGTGCAAAATGATCAAGTTTTTCCATATGATGCACGATACGGCCGTTTTTTTTTTTTTTTTTAATAACTATTTATTTTCTGATTAAGTGCACGTAAAACTCGGGGATTCGAGGAATTAGCACAGCACCAGCACACAACATGCACATGTCAAACATTTGACGTGACAACGCTCACAAGCGTTTCGCTCAGCTAAACCCGCTGACGTCCTGTCTTTACGGTTTGGACGGTTTAACACGCGGAAGCCCTGGAGCGCAAGCTGGGATGAAAAAACAGAAACAAAACGGAGCAGAAAAACCTTAACCTCGTTTTAACGTTATTTCGAATGTTTTCGAGACTGTTATTTAAGCGTCACTTGTTTTTTTGACAACTCCTTATTGTCACGAAATGTCATGGTTTCAACTTAACAACACGTAATTTTCTAGTTAATACCGTACGTTAATTTTACGTTATCTCGCTAATCCGTTGTAATATTTAACACCTGATTTACTGAATATTAGCTCATAGCTGTCCACAACGCTCCGCTACTTTCAGTGAAATTCACCTGGCGCACGCTTACGTCAACTAGTAAATGCGTCAAAGTAACGCTACGATCCTGAAACTACGTGATGCTACGTCAAAAAGGCGCTTGTTTTTTCACAACCTGCGCTTCAGGATGTCTATATGTCTATGTCTAGAACTTCGGCTGCTTTCACACTTAACGTACTGATATTAAAAAAGGAACAAAAGCAGCTCACGTTGGAGCCATAACAATGCTAGGCGGGATCGTTGTTCCTATTATTAATAACGAACCCATTTATTCGAACTGTGCGGAAGCAGCTTGATCGAGCTTGCATCAGGAGCTGAAGCGGGACCGGCCCGAGACGTCTTCTAACTTGCGTTTGCTCGCTGACGTTTATGTCCACAGAGCTGCGATCTGATTGGTCGAGAGATAAAAAGGCGCTCAATGTCGCTCGGTGCTTTTGTGAAACCTAGTGGGTTCACGTGTCTGAAGTGTGGAAGCAGCCTTGCAGTCCTCGCTTGACACAAATGAGCTGGAAATGTACTCTAGAGCCCAGACAAACGTTCGGTTCCAGTGGGTCATAAATGGAAGGAAAATCCGTTCGGAAATTAAATGCACGTCCTGATAAAAAAATAATCATGAGTGCAAAAAAATAATAAAATAATAAAATAAATAAATAAAAATAATAATCATGCGTTGTTTTGGGTTTTTTTTCTTTCTTCCCTATGTTGTATCTGCTAAAAATATTCAAACAGGAAAAAAGAAAAAAAAAAAAAGCCTTTCCATTTCAGTCAAAGACCATGAAATACTGAGGTAATCACAATAAAATAGAAAAAAAAAAAACAACAAAAAAAAAAAACACATGTATTCAATTGGAATTCATATTAAATCAAAATGTGCAAATTCAGCAGTTTTCATTCACGCCAGATCACTTTAAATCTTTAAATGATCGCTTTCTTTTTTTCTTTCTTTTTCTTTTTTTGCCCAGATTTACCTTCCTTGTCCTCTTCACTGACAGAAACGTGTTGTTTTTTTTATCGTGAACTCTACCAGAGCCCCTTCACCTGGCTTTATTAGACCCGGCTTTCATCACTCACTGCTGTGTGAAGAAATGATCATTCGAATAAAATATCCAGATATCCTCAGATATCCACGTCTAACACGGGTCTGTTCAATCTAACCACAAGTAAATCTCCGTGATGTGCGGTTGTGAGTTTCTAGGTAGCATCTCCTGACACGGTTAGCTTCAGGGTTAGTGTCTGATCATCAACATTCACCTGTAGATGTGTCCCAAACCGCACACCCTAATCCACTATGGAGGATAAAAACAAACAAACAAACAAATGACAGAGAATCAGGCCACTGTGGTCGTGTCCCAAACCACACACTACACTGAGCATTCACTATATAGACCAAGTAAGTGATGTGATACGCTTGTGTCCCAATCTACATGCCCTAGTTCACTATTTAGGGCAAATAAACTGGGGATGTTTCCCAACCTGTAAACCCTAATTTTATCCCATCGTGGATGTGTCCCAACCCACATGTACTCTGTTCACTATTTAGGACATGTCATATTGGAGAATTTAAGCCACTGTGGATGTGTCCCAAACCACATACCCTAGTTCATTCTTCAGGCAAGATAATCACTGTCCGCACACGTTAACCTTCTCGCCGGTGAAAGCTGTGAATGTTTTGCCTCCTTACAAATGAACGACATGAAAATACCTCATGGTATTTAAACAGCTCTCTGTATTCCATCGCTAAAGACCAGCGTTATATCGCTGTCACCATGCCAACATCTCGGCGGTTATTATCTCCGTAGCCTGGCCGCGATTCCGGCCTGTGTAAATCGCCGTTATTCTATACAGCTGCGCGACAGCAAATGAGGCAGGAACGAAGCGTACAAATACACCTACAGCCAAAAGCCATTATTTAAGCTCGTCGTCATGGTTACATTTCGACATTATTACAGGGCATCGAGGGTATACGTTCAGATTAAAATATTTTAACCACGTCTGCATCAGAGGCGTTCCGATGTTAGAAAATCACAGGCGCCTGCCCGCCAATCAGAAGTCAGTTCCCTGGAAAGCTTTAGCATGAGAAGAGTGTTGGGTTGCTCTGAGCGTGTTTGCAGCTGATGACAATTTTTGTTTTCCAACCTGAATGGGAAACCCCGCCCCCTCCTGTCTCCTATTGGCTGACATCAGAGCAGATACTCTCTAAATACGCATTACTTAAACGTTTATATGACAAGCCTCCCCACATGGTGCCCCCCCCTTCTCTTTCTCTAGTTGTGGTTCTGGTGTGGTTTGTGGTTCTGGTCATGTGCGCTGTTCTGACCAGACGGCACCAGGTGGGTCACATGACCGATGCCCTTGGTCACGCCTTCTCGGAACAGCAGCTTTGCTCCGATGCGCAGGTATTCAGGGTGCTTCAGGAAGCGGAAACACACTACAGCCCTCTCGCCGGTGCGCAGATCCTCCTGCACAACACACACGCACACACACACACACACACACATATAAATATGCTACAAGTATCATGTCACTATGTCTTTTCAAACACACTGCACAAACACACTCGTGACTACGGAGCTAGTAATGAGAGCTGGACGATGCAGCCACGCCCACCTTGCCGAGTATACACTCCACCGTGGCCGTCTGCCGAACATTCCCGACGTGGACAGTGACCTGGAAGCCCCTGCGGAACGTCTTGGCGTGGAAGAGCAACACGATGGCTGCCTCAAACTGCCAGCAGATGGTGGGGTTCATCTTAGGACTCACCATCACCATGCCCTAAAACAACACACACAACAAGTAACACGATTGTTGGAAAATTCCTGCTAATCCAGGGGCGCCCAAACGTTTGCATACAACTGTAGCTATGCTAAGTGTGAGCGTCCAAACTTTACCTTGCGCAGAAGCGAGCGGTCGAAGTTGCCGAGCGCCAGCGTAGCCGCCTGTCCGGCTCGGAGGACTCTGCAGGCTGAGCGGTTCCTCTGCATGCTGCACACCTTCAACCTCAAGAACTTCCCGTCGTCTGTGGGCCCCACTACCAAGCGGTCTCCCTCGCGACACACACCGCTACACACACAAACACACAGAAAAACGTTTATACAGGGACGCATCATAGAATCAGTAGCTACCTTCAGTGGTTGAGCGTTTATTTTTACGAAGTAAATTCCCGAACAGAGTTTGTTCCAACCGACGAACTGTACGTACTGTCGACTGACGTACAGACAGCCGACCCACGCTTCACGCCACAAACATTCAGTTCCGCTCAAGCACTCGTGGTGTGAAC
>JAQMCW010000023.1:30869777-30880763 GCA_030068335.1 Chrysichthys cranchii | reverse complement strand
CGGTGGAGACGTAGTCGCTGGCGTAGGTGGACGGTGGCGGAGGGATATGGTGGCGCTTCTCATGTTTTGCGATTATTACTTCTTTATTTCAGCTGTTACACGCTTAGGCTTCTTACTTTCAACGAAAAAATGCATTGAACACGTTCACACCACAAGTGTTTGACCAGAACTTTGTGCAGAGAAGTGCGGGTTGGCTGTCTGTACGTCGGTCGAGGCTTTGTTCGTCAGTCAGTACAAAATCTGTTCGGGAATTTACTTTGTACTTTGTACGAGCATCCACTGTACTGAAGTCTGATTGTAAATTCTAAGCTAACAGAACTATACCTTCAAGGTAGACACACAATTTTCTCTCTAAACCTGTGTGTTATCGATTGTGTGTGTATGTGTGTGTGTATTGTCAGACAGGGGCGTCTCTGCAGCAGAAAGCTGAGGGATGGAAGGAGCGAGTGAACGAGAGTCAGAGCTCCAGGTCACGCACTCCCACGCCGTTAGAACATGACACCTACGTGAGACCCTGCACCTCATTAACACTACTGAGAGGATACACTAAAGTAACACAGCATTAACACTGAACCAACACCGCGTTCACACGGTGCCCTTTTGCGTTACGCACGCGTGAGCAACCTCGTCGACACTTAATAAGAAAAGAGCATTCCTGAAATCAAAACCGTTCTCTTCCATCCTTCTCTCTGTCTATCAGTTGAGGGCCGCAGTGAGTTCTCTGCTCCAGCCCGGAGACAGGGACGAGGCCTGGCAAGACCACCAGCTGGGCAGGGTGCCTTCTAGAGGTGAGCACAACTGCGCTTTTCACTCTGCCGTCCGTCACTAACGAGTGCTTCCCCTTGATGAAAAATGAAAGGCATTAAAACACGATCAGAAGCTCAAATGAAACCTGTAGATCTTTTAGTTTAAACTCCTTCTGTCTGTTGGTGTCTCTCGCCCTGTCTTTCTCTCTCTAGCCCCGTCTCCCCTTCAGACGCGCTCTCGTTCCGGCTCAGTGAGCGAGTCCCCGAGCGTCAGCGGCGGTCAGTCAGTCAGAGCGCTCGTCTCCCATCCTGCCTCCTCAAACCCGGTGCTGCTCCCATTCTCCCGCGGCGACACACTCACGCTGCTCGTCCCCGAACCACGCAACGGCTGGATGTATGGTCGCCATGACACCAGCCTACGGTGAGAGAGTCCAGGCTACAGGAATATGAAAACAATCCAGACGCCACTTTTACTCATCAATATTGTCATTATTTGTGCCCCCATTACTAGCACAATAACGGTAACACAATACTGCTTATTATCCTCCAGTAGGAAGCATACCTTTGTTGTGATTCATAGACATTCATATATGCGGTACATTGTTTATAATATTTCTGTTACTCCTCCCTGTGGCGTGAACGCGAAATGAACCAAACGTTTGACTACGATCGCCGGATTCCAGGCAGGGCTGGTTTCCTGCGTCGTACGTCGCTCCTGTGGAGGACCTCTCCCCCTTGAGCCCGAGGTGGGAGTCAGTCCGTCTCTACTTCTTGGTGTCATTTGAAACCGACTTCGTGACCTTTCTGCTGACCTTGTGCTCTTTTAAAGCAGTGGGTCGCTGCGAAACCACGGTACCAACAACCTCCTGGAACCGACAAGCCAATCGGAATGCGTCGATAGCAGAACCTATGGCGAGATCCCGCCCCCAGCCCCGCCCCTTCCAAGAAGCGCCAACGATCTCCGCAACGTCTCCCCGCTTCTAGACAGGAAGACGGAGTCGAAGGCGTACGAAGCGAAGGCGAATCAGGGCTACCGCGAGATCCCGTCCCCGGCGCCGCCCGTCCGGAGAGCGTCGGCGGATTTCCGCCCGGTCTCGCCGCTGGTCGACAGGAGGGCGGAGTCACACTTTGAGAGCATGACCAGTTACTCCGTTTCTGAGAGAAAGGCGGAGCCGAACTTAGAGGTCTGGGAATATTTTTTTTTTACATCTTCAGGTTTTGTTTAGGACAATTTTACCATGTTGACGTGCGGATTTTGAAATTTTGAAACAATGAATCAGTATGTAACTGCTGCTATCCTTCCTCAGAGGCCGACCGCTCGCAGGCAGCTCCCGGAGCATCCTCTGTTTCCCAGGTATACTCTAATCTAAAAAGTGAAAACGTTGTGACAAATTGTTATAATTATTTATATTTTCTCTATGCTGTTTGGGTTTCCCTGAGTGCTTGCTTTGTCTCGTTGTGTTCCAGGGGATCGAATCCCTTTGCCACTGTGAAGCTCCGCCCCACGGTGACCAATGACAGATCGGCACCGAGAATCCACTGACCAATAGCAGCAAGCGAAACCTGTCACTCTGATTGGCTCTGAGACTTCCCCACAACCCCATTTGCTTCAGAACAACAGAAACCTGAGCCAGAAAATGACTTCCGATGTTTTCCTTCCTATTTCCTAAAATGTGCCGCATTGAATTCCACACTGATCAACCAAACGCACACCTGCAATCACACCCTGACTCGGTGTGTCCAACCTGACACCTGAAATTCCTCAGCGCTTCTTTATGTTTGTGCCGTCTGAATACATTGGTCAGGATGATCCTAGAGCTATCTTGTATGGGCGTGGCCTAATATTGTTATGACGATCGTTTGGCCCGGCCTTACAACTGACCCCATATTATTAGTTAGCAAGGTACGTTATCTGTTCCCTCTTTAACTAGCGTTCTCTTGCTAAGTAAGCCTCGCTGTCTTGCTAGGTCAGTTGGCTTTTGGTAGCTCGATTATATTTCATTTGAGATTAGATTTTTTTTATTGCTAGATTAAATTTTAATTCTCCGTGTTAGACTTGAATTTCTAGACTAGCAGTTGCTAGGTGGGTTATGTTTCGTTTAATGAATTGCTTTTGTCTTCCGAGATGAGCTCACAGTTGCCAGGTTAGCCTTTGTTCCTTCCTGGGTTAACTTTTAATCTCAAAAGTAGCTGGTGCTAGGTAGATTAGCTTTATTTTCCGATATTGTATTCGTCTTCCAACACTCGCTTTTGTTTGCTAGGTTAGCTTTTTCTAGCTGTGTTAGCCTATCCTGGCTAGAGTAGCTATTGCTAGCTTTTGCTATGTATGTGTTACGATGAGGTTCAGTTTTTCTCAAAGGTTGCTCGCGTCCTCGTGGTAAACGCTGTACGGGAGGGAGTAACGATATCTGCCTTGTGATTGGGGGGGGCGAAATTAGCCCGCTTAAAGTCACCACTTATTCGGGGTTTGTGACAAAGGAGTCACAGGGTTTCGCTTTTCAAAGACTTGAGGGTCTGTTTTGTGTTATCGGTAACTGACTTTGTTACGAGTGCGTGTTTCGTCTGATCTCACCCCCACAGGGGTTCAGTTTAGAGCGTCGTGTGTTTATGTTGTGATATGAAGATTCCGTGCTGAGCGTTCTCCTCTGAACACATTGAGGCACTGCGATTGTTCTTCATGCTAGCGTCAGCGCACTGTTAGCGTTATCAAGCTCATAAGATAAATACATCACGGCATGAAAATGTACTATGTATCACATGTATTATATGTTATTATATGCTCAGTGTCCTAGTATGATGAAAAATATTAATAAACAAATAATATAGAATTGCTAGCTTAGGTTAAACATTACATTTGATGTCTGTTTGTTTTTTTTTTCTAATTTCCTCAACCTTCCTTTTATCCCAAATCAGTGTAGATGTAAATAAGGATTAGATTATTATATAAATCACGTCAAACATGCAAGTCCGCCTCCAGAGCGTAGGCCACGCCTTCTACATGTGTCAGATGCAAAATCTAGGTCAAAACACATCGACGTTAAGGGCGAGAATCAGGATTGCTCGACCCTACAGGATAGCAGAATATGCTACCTGGGCTAAATCATGCTTGCTAATGAGGTCGTACTCACTAAATTAGCGTCATTCGCTCACTAGTTTGTGAGTTACCCTTACTTTAGATTAGTCGCGTCTCACTAGGCTAGCTGTTGTTTAAAATTAAATTAGCTTTCTGCCTGCCAAGATTAGCTTTTACTTGCTGAGATCATTTTTAGTCACTAGATTAGCCATGACATGCTAGGTTAGCTGTCAGTTTGGTAAATTATCGTATACTAAATCTAATTTCTAACATACAGCTCCGCCTCCGATGTTTAGGCCACACCCCCACGTCTGAGTCTGATGCTGGTGTAGCTGATGCATAAAGCTTTTTTTTTTTTTTAGACCTGTAGTTTGGATTAGCATTTTCTGAGCATAATTGTGAGCTAAGCTAAGTAGAGAGCTAAAACAAAAGGACATTTTTTGACACCTCGCAGTGTAGCGCTGTAAAAGCAAGATTTTTTTCTAGAGCTCTCCGTGCTGAAAATATGAAAAATATGAAAATTCACACATTTTGTGTTGAAGGCAAGACTTCACTTTATTTCTCTCTGGATTTTTCACGTTTTCTCTCTTTCTTTCATCACAGCATTGTCGTCACGCTTCGTCGTCTTTGATTTTTTTTTTGTGCATCGTCGTTTTACCGGCCCTGTCCGAGGGAGTGAAGGACAGAACAGGACGTGGTGGGGCGGGGCGGGGAGGGGAAGGGCGGGGTGGGTGAAAAATGAAGAAAAGAACAGAAAAGAGGAGAGAAAGATGGGAAGAAAGATGTGAAAACCAGATTGCAGGATACCCGGCAGGTGATGAGTGATTTCTGTATATAAAAAAAAAACATAAATAAATATAGGGACTGAGGGACAGAGTGAGGGACAGGAGGACGGGAGGAGGTCTTTCGGGTTGCCAGGTGTTTTCCTGTTTACTGGTGCACGATGGCTTCAAACTCTGAAACAGAACAGATCACACAGTGGTGAAAAATACCAGTATCTCTGTCTGACAATGTCTGTCCGTCCATATCTTTGTCTACTTGTCTGCCTGGCTGTCTCTGTATCACTCACCTGGAATGTCTCTGTTTCTACCTGTCTGACCCTGTGTATCTGTCTGACCCTGTGTATCTGTCTCCACCTGCCTGTCCCTGTGTATCTGTCTCCACCTGTCTGTCCCTGTGTATCTGTCTCCACCTGTCTGACTTTGTGTATCTGTCTCCACCTGTCTGTCCCTGTGTATCTGTCTCCACCCGTCTGTCTCTGTGTATCTGTCTCCACCCGTCTGTCTCTGTGTATCTGTCTCCACCTGTCTGTCCCTGTGTATCTGTCTCCACCCGTCTGAGTCTGTGTATCTGTCTCCACCCATCTGAGTCTGTGTATCTGTCTCCACCCATCTGAGTCTGTGTATCTGTCTCCACCCGTCTGTCTCCACCTGTCTGTCTCAGTGTATCTGTCTCCACCCGTCTGTCTCTGTGTATCTGTCTCCACCTGTCTGTTTCTGTGTATCTGTCTCCACCTGTCTGTCTCTGTGTATCTGTCTCCACCTGTCTGTCCCTGTGTATCTGTCTCCACCTGTCTGAGTCTGTGTATCTGTCTCCACCCGTCTGAGCCTGTGTATCTGTCTCCACCCATCTGAGCCTGTGTATCTGTCTCCACCCATCTGAGTCTGTGTATCTGTCTCCACCCGTCTGTCTCTGTGTATCTGTCTCCACCTGTCTGTCTTGGTGTATCTGTCTCCACCCGTCTGTCCCTGTGTATCTGTCTCCACCCATCTGTCTCTGTGTATCTGTCTCAACCTGTCTGTCTCTGTGTGTCTGTCTCTGTATCTGTCTGTCTCTGTCTCCTTTGTCTGTCTACGTTTGGCTCTGTTAGCGTCTCTCACCATCTATGCCGATCTTGCCATCTCCGTCCTTGTCGGCAGCGGCGAGGAAGTCTTTGGTCTCCTTATCGGTCAGATCTCTGCCATCTTTGGAAAAGCCCTTTAGCACAAACCTGGGACACACAACCACAGCATTCAGTAACCCTCGTGTGTGTGTGTGTGTGTGTGTGTGTGTGTGTGTGTGTGTGTGTGTGTGTGTGTTTGTGTGAGTGAGTGAGTCTGTGTGTTTGCTTGCATGTCTCACTTGAGCTCTTCTTCCTCAATGAAGCCACTGGCATCGACGTCCAGGACTTTAAAGACCTTCTTAACATTCTCTGCAGACATGGCCTTTAGACCAACCACCTCAAAGAACTTCGTATGGTCAAAGGAGTCGGCGGCTAGACAACCACACACACACACACACAAACACACACACACACACACACACACACACACACACGTTTTAAGAGCATAAAACTTAGGACACTTAAAAGTAGCAACAGTAAACACATGATACTTAAAGTCTTGTGAATGGTCTTGTTAGGCAACCCGGCACTATAGACTTCAATCTAAGTAATGTGAGAGGCTGGCTGATGATTTAGCTACGTAACAAGTAGCTGACATGTTTTTCATTTAGATGTTGAGACGCAGTTTCTGTGGAAGACTAAATTGTCAGGAATGTCAACGTTTCCCTTGGATGTGTCTTGGCGAAAGTCTTACCATATTGACTGATCACATCATTGCACAAGAATTTGGTCAAAGCTGTTTAAATTTGTATCTTCTCATAATCATAAACCGAAATCTGTACTGAACGTAGCATAATTTCCGCCAACGCACTTTTCTTGTTCAAATATGCTAAGTAGAAACCTTTGAACGTGTCCAGGGCCTTCTTGATGTCATCAGCTTTGAGTAAGTCTTGCATCGCCATCTTGGCTGTTGAAAAAAAAAAAGAGAGATTTGCAAAAATGTCTTATCCAATGTCACTCATCATATACCAATTGTATGCAAAAAAAAACGTCATTATATAGACATGTGGAATACTAAGATCTTCCTGCAACTCTAGGAGTACCAATACAAACCCCAACAAATGCTGTTAAGCTCTGACCCAGGGTGACCAGTGACAACTTGGTACCAAGAATCCATTGACCAATAGTGAAAATCTGTAACTCTGATTGGCTAAGAAATTTTTACCATCGCAACTCTTTGAGCATCTGTAGCAACATGAGGCTATCAGGATATCATGGTATTCTTTGGGACTGTGGAACAACAAACTGACCATGGGCTCTTCTGTACAGTTTTGGCATCCCCTTTGTATTTGCTGATCAAACTGATCTGAGAATTGTCTGCTGTGGGCGTGGCTTAATATTCCAGTAACCATGCTTGATTGACAGCCCTTTGGCTGATACTCCCAGCAGCTAGGCCACTCAAGCAACAAAACACAATGGTGTAAGGACTGGGATTAGCAGTGGAGGATACACTCCCTAGGGAAGGATGTGTGCTTTTGGGGAGTTGGTGGGTGGGTGGGTTGGGTTTGCACGTCTAGGGATCGCAGCCTCAAAAAGGAGCTGTAGGATTCCTGAGAGAGTAACTGATCTACTGCACTTCTGCTTCAAATGTCACCTAGCTTGTCACCTACAATGTCACCTAGCACCTAAGTACAAATTCGGCAATGTAGAATTTCATAAGAGGGTCACCACATTCAGGGGGGACCCCTTAACCAAACCCTCAAGACAGTGTATACACACACATATATACAGAATCAAAAGTTAGACAAATCCTAGTATGAGCCTGAAGTATATCTAAAGGAATCTTCATCAGGTTCCACTGTTGTCAGCCAAGAACAGGAACCTGAGGCAACAGTGGGTCCAGTCTTACCCCAACTGGGGAACTGAAGATTAAGAAAAAGCTTCATGTGCCTCAAGGTTGAATGTCTTGTGTGGAACCAGTTTGGCCACACTACACCGAGCTTTCTTACCAGCAAGGTGTTTCCACCCCCTCAAAATCTGAGGTTTTTTTTTGCAACATCCAAATCCATGCCACGGTCAGAGTGACTGGTCCCCTCTGGAGAAAATTTCCAAGCATCTCTAGAGTGGGAAGAGTCATGGATACACGCTAATGATATCACATCGTAGAGATTGGTTAAAAGATTACCAATGGAATGTCGGTCCAGTCAAAGGTTTTATGACTTCACATGGACCTGGACTGTGCAGGAACCACAAGGTGACGATATATCAGAATGACATAGTACAGCCAAAGAAAGATATCCGATTGACTTGGAAACACGCGACACGATTTTCAAAACAGCCACCCATCTTGTAAAACAGCCAAAGCCAGTGTCAGGTTGTAGACATCCCCTCCTTTAGGAGTCTACATGGTGTATCAAGTGTCCTCCTGGATGCCAAGTCGCATACTATTATCAAAGGTGTCATGTTTTCTAAATGACTCGTTTTTCTCGGCTGAAGGCGATGACATGCGCAACGTGGCTCTGTAAACGGAGGCCAACGATTTATGCAGCTGCACTCGTTCCATCAAGATCAACCTGACAAGGAGACGTTCTAAAAAAAAAAAAACCAAAAAGCTCATAGATGTATACTCCCTTTGTGAAAGAATGCGTCGTAAAACTGATTCAGAGGCCCTTTTGCAAAACGAGCAATTGGCAAGCTAGCAATAGTGGAATTCTGGAGATTTTGTGTAAAATGAACTACGTGCTATATTACCAAAAGTAAGCGCACCCCTGACCACCACACCCATATGTGCTTTGCGTGTTGAACATCCCATTCTAGATTTAGTCCCCCTTTGGTGTTTTTCGATTAGATTTTGGAGCGTGGCTATGGGGACTTGTGTTCATCTGAGGTCAGGGTTCTGTGCAGATCACTCTTCTTTGTGTCCGCACGAAGCTCGTGTTGTGGACATGATGGTCGGGTTTCCACAAACTTTTGGAAGTGTAGTGTATCACATTCTTGGGAGTCACAACACCCAATCCCAGTCACCATCCTGAGATGTGTTCTATTATTTTTACACCTTAAATGAAGCTTGTCTAATGAGCCCTTGTAAGCTGAAACGACTGGGACCGTCGGCCTTAGTCTGAGCCAGAAGTTCATGGGGAGTCTGCTGATATCTATTAAACCCTTTTCAGGCCACACGATTCAGAATGTTGACTGGATCTGCACACCAGCGGGGAAACTTAACTAACTCCTGGATAACAATCAAGAAGGTCAAGATGGTTGGCCATTTGCAAGGTGAGTCAAACAATCTCTTCTTGTCGAAGGGAGCAGTTCTTGACTACGCTTATTCCAGCCAAATTTTTCTAACAAAATCTGGAGGTCTGACTTGAACTACATCAGTGTAGTTCACTTCTGTAGCCAAATTCACCCAAAAACAATTCCCGTCTGATCCAAATTCCCTTACAAAACAGCTACAAATGGTGCCTAAAGCTGGTTCAAAGTAAAAACACGTGCCTACAATTTTCATTTCATTCAGCCAAATATTCCAGATGAAGTTAACAGCAAACTTAACTACATTGCTTTCCTTTGCTAGCTACTTAGCATGATAACTGATTGACAGAGCTAGCTGGCAGTTACCGTTAGCCAGTTGGAATGCTAGCAAACTATCAAATGAGGTAGGTAGGATGATAAGGCGATACAAAAGGGAAAGGAAATCATTGTGATATGAAGGGATAAGATGAGCTCAGGTGAAACTTTACTGATCGCACAAAGGGAAAGGCTCCTGCGATCCAAGCTAGTTTTGCTAAGTTAGTTACGCATATGTGCTGTGTTTAATTTAAGGCAAATGTGGGACAATGCTAAAAAGTCTAAAGTATAATGTGAAAAGATGCTAACTTTTGGGGTTTTTCTTACAGCATTTCACATTTTTTCCCAAGGTATTCGCAAGAGATAAAAATAAAAATAAAAAATTCCAAGCTTCTCCAGCTTCGTGAAATCGTTTAGTTCTTTTGTCTTTTGTTCTGTCTGTTTTGTTTTAATCTGCCCTACCGTTCCTGTTAATACACCTTAACTCTGTCAGGTGGATTAATTACTGGACATTGCATATAATCAAAAGTAAGCGCATCTTCTGGCTTACCTGTTTGGAAGGAGGGACACAGGGAAGAAGGAAGCCCGAGAGAAAGAAGGAGAAGGATGAAAGGAGATGTGAGAGAAGAAGAGAGAAGGGGACGAAGGTAAGAATCGGAGTCCAGCTTTGAGTCTTATATATGGAGTCTATTTCAGGAGAAGTTGGATCGGAGCATAACGTGGGAGGAATGGTGTGCGTGTGTGTATGTGTATGTGTGTGTGTGTGTGTGTGCATGTGTGGGATTAGATCTCTCCTCGCGAATTGAACTATTAATAATCAACTACTGCTTGACCTCCTTCTTTGACCATCTCAGACTTTTCCTCTGTTTCTTTCTCAGCTTTTATCCCGTCGTTTATCAAAACAATCCTTCGTCCCGGATTAATTTATATCCGGTGCAATGTGTTTGGACTGATGGAAGTCAGTTTGGACAAGTAACACTTTTTATGTGATTATGTTATATGAGTGATGGATGTTAAAGGAATTAAAGTTCCGTGCCATCATCATCATCATCATCAGGAAGTGTTTTATCCTCTTCAGGATGGCTGTGAATCCAAATTCCTTGGAATACACCCTAGATGGGATGCCAGTATATCATAGAACACACACACACACACACACACACACACACACACACACACACTCCCATATGCTGGGGAAATTTGCATAGCATCACCAGTCCATTTCCATGCTTTTAGGGAGGAAACTGGAGAACCCAGAGGAAACCCATACGTCTCAGGATCGAACTCGAATATTGTGTGTTAGCCAACAACAATTATTCATACGTGTCAGGAGTGTACTCGTGCTTCATTCTAGATGTAATATATATCTGTAATCTCAGGAAAAATTCAGTTTTGCGCCGGAAAGGTGAACAGATTTAAGACCAGTTGATGTGGATTCCGCACATAGTGCAAGTGTTCGGTGGAGGTGTGAATGAGAAATTGTGATGATGTATAGAGTGCAAGTGGGATGCTAACACTATATCATGTCTCGTGGCTACTTGACACTTGTGTTGACAGCCTGAAAAGATGACATCAAAACTTGTGCACAGTACACACAAACGCATACACAGTCTATGTATATCCTAGCGTACACACTGGAACTCTAGCCGGTCAAGCACTCGTGGTGTGAACGTGTTCAACACATTTTTTTGTTGTGTTTCTCTTCATTTTTGCTCTATAAGCTTCATTACGGGTCTCAAGAAAGTGGAAATGGTAGTGAGAGTAAGAAGCCTAAGCGTATA
>JAQMCW010000023.1:30852223-30863706 GCA_030068335.1 Chrysichthys cranchii | reverse complement strand
TTCTGGAAGCTCCGTCACTAAAACAAATTCCTTGTACGTGCAAGCGTACTTGGCAATAAAACTCTTTCTGATTCTGAATCTTGATATGCAAGTCATTCAGAGTGGATAATATTTTTCTCCTGAAGAGCGTTTAATTGCAAGAGTATGGAAGCTTGTTTCTGCCACTGAATTATTTATTTATTTTTTGTCGTCTGCGAGTCGAAATTTCGGCTTAATGACTCGAAATTTTGAGTGAAGTATCTCAAAAGTTTCGAGTTAGTAAGTCGACATTTCAAGATACTAAGAAGGTAATCAGCAATTTGCTCATGCATGACCGGTAGCTGCAGCACTGGGAGCCGATGCTTTCCGCCCTCTGCGTCCGGGTAACCAGGAACCATGTAACCGTGTAACCTTCCTGCACAGAGCTTCCTGATTGGCAGAACTAAGTCGAAAATTTCCAGTTAGGTATCCCAAAATTTTGAGTTAGTAAGTGGAACTTTTGAGCTCCTATCTCGAAATTTGGACTCAGAAACATGTAACTGTGTAACGCTTCTTCATAGAGCTTCCTGACTGGCAGCGCTAAGTCAAAAATTTCCAGTTAGGTATCCCAAAATTTCGACTTAGTAACTTGAAATTTTGAAATTTCAAGTTAGTAAGTCAAAATTGCAAGACAACAAGGAAGTAATGGGCAATTTGCCCATTCATGACTGGTAGCTGTAGCACGGGGAGCTTAGCCATCCCACTAGTAGCCATTGCTTTCCGCCTTCTGCTTCTGGGTAACAAGGAAACATGTAACCATGTAACGCTCCTTCAGAGAGATTCCTGATTGGCAGAGCTAAGTCGAAGTTTCCAGTTAGGTATCTCAGAATTTCGAGTTAGTAAGTCGAAATTTTGAGCTACTGTCTCGAAATTTGGACTCAGAAACATGTAGCCGTGTAATGCTCCTTCAGGGAGCTGCCTGACTGGCTAAGTCGAAATTTCCAGTCAGGTATCTCAAAGTTTCGACTTAGTAACTCGAAAATTTCGAGTTAAGTAAGTCGAAATTTCCACTTACAGACGGCAAAAACCCACCAACAACAACAAAAAATTCAGTGACAGAAACAAGCTTGCATAGTAAACAGTCTAAATGGTTCACCAATCTAGATAAGTCTGGTGCTTTAAGGTATTTAACTCGAAATTTCGAGCTATTAAGTCGAGAGTTCGACTTACAGACGGCAAAAAACAAACAAACAAACAAACAAACAAACAAATTCACTGGCTTCCATCCACGAGGGATTAAAAAACAAAAAGAACAAATAAAGTTCCGTTGGTGAGGGTTTTTTTCCCCTTCCATCTGGCAACCCTGACCTACACGTTCCGGTGCGGCTTCCCGGCAGTTAAATGACAGCGCGCGCACTTAGAGCTGTTCCTTAATATCTCTACTGTCCGACTTCACCATGTCGCTCCCGCGTCAGCTGAGGGACGAAAGGTAAGACAGCGAACTAACTAACTAACTAACTAATTACTAAAAGTAAATAAATAATAAATACATCCTTCTCGGTTTACACGCGTGACCTCGCGTGAACAGGCGGCGCGAGACGGCCGCGCGCTCATCCCACTAGTCGCTCAGTCTCTCGCGCAGAATTCAAATTTAAAAAACGACGGTTACTGAAGAAGAGGAAAAAAACCGTTGGGGAATACAATAGATGACTATTGGGGGGATGTTCAGTTTTGAGAAAAGTACAGACGTGTTTGTGTGTTAAAGTGTGCCGTGAGATAAACGTGTGTGAAAAGTGTCTTGACTCAGGGCTGCTTTTGCTTATTGTTCATTCCACTTGAACTCCTCAGTGATTTTGAGCAGCTGCCGAACAACGTGCCGGTGAGCGCCACCATCGCTGACGTCGAGGAGACCAAGGGCTTCATGGTCTACTTTGTGAGTCCTCATCCTGTTTATCTTCATCAACAAGAAAAGGTTTCGGAGATTTCCTGGGGTGTGTCCCAATCACAGTATTACTGAAAACAAACAAACAAACTGGAAGGTTTCTGATTTTATTCTTCTGCACCAAATGCAACTCCAGCCAACGATGCCAGTGTTGGAAAAAAAATAATGGAAACCATTAGTGCATTAGTCCTATTGGGTTTTTAATGGTTTACTGATGGTTTTTTATATCACATTCTAAACTATGGAAGCTTGTTTCCACCACTAAGAACATTTTTTTTTGCCGTCTGTAAGCCTTAATAGTTCAATTTTGAGATAATAGCTTTGACAGAGCTAACTCGAAATCTCGAGTTAGTAAGTCTAAATCTCAAGATAATAACATGAAATCGCGACATACTGACTCGAAATTTTGAGCTACCTCACTCGAAATTTCGACTTAGCTCTGAGATTTTGAGTTACTAAATCTAAATCTCAAGATAGTAACACGCCATTTCGACGTACTAACTCAAAATGTTGCGCTACCTAACTCGAAACTCTGACTTAGCTCTGTAAGTCGAAATTTTGAGATATCAACTCAAAATTTCGAGTTAGTAAGTAATAATTTTGTGATAACTTTTATGACAGAGCGAACTCGAAATTTCGAGTTAGTAAGTCTAAATGTGAAGGTGATAACATGAAATCTCGACATACTAACTTGAAATTCTGACTTAGCTCTGTAAGTCGCAATTTCGAGATAACAATTCAAAATTTCGAGTTGGTTAGTCAAAATTTTGAGATAATAACTTTTATTAAAGAGTTAAGTCAACTTTGGGATAATAACACGAAATCTCGACGTACTAATTTGAAATTTTGAGATACCTAACTCGAAAGTTCGACTTAGCCATGCCAGTCACGAAGCTCCGGGAAAGTACAGTACATCATTTCCTTATTACCTGGAAACAGAAGAAGCACGCGCATGCGGGCTCAAAATCAGGTGAAAAGAATTTTCTTGTGTAAAATCCTTTCGAGGGAACGTTTGCTGATAATGACGCCATGCGATTCAGCAAGTAAAGCAAAGATTTGAAAGTAATTGGCAGTTTGCTTATTAATGACTGATAGCTGTAGCATTGGTACCTGACACTTCCCACCTTCTGCTTCTGGGTTAACAAGGAAACGTGTGACTGGATAGCGTACCTTCACGGAGCTTCCTCCGTTAGGTATCTCGAAATTTAAAGTTATTATCTCGAAGCTTCGACTTACTGACTCGAAATTTTGAGTTAAGTGAGTCGAAATTTTGACTTACAGACGGCAAAATAATTTTTTTTTTTTTTCAGTGGCGGAAACAAGCTTCCATAGTAAACAGTCCAAATGGTTCACCAATCTAGATGAGTCTGGTGCTTTAAGTCTGGTGGCCTTTGGTGGTGATTTTTGTGGAAGTAGACTGGGGTTATATTGTTTATTCAAAGGATTCAATGGTGTTCTGGCCTACTGACATCAGTATTGGTCCTGCACTTCATCTATCTGGACAGAAATACAACAATTTGATTTACCGAACACATCCTGGCTCTGTAGCTGAATAACAAATGAGTGGGCTTGTGGAAATGACATTTATTAGATCATCCTGGGGAAATGTGCATAGGAAACCCCTAGGCTAATTCCCATGAGGAAGTGATACCATATTTCTAAAAGTTCTTTAGCACTTTGGGCTTTGTGCAAAAGCCAAACCCTACTGAGTGTAGGAAATCACCAGACTCTGGGGTTAGATTTGAATCACATAGAATTTTTATGGGTTATTTTATTTATTTATTTATGTGTGTATGTATGTATTTATTTATTTATTTGGTTGTTTGGTTGGTTGGTTGGTTGGTTCAGCCATTTTCAAGTCTCTTGGTGGTCACTTATTACACCAAAGTTAACAGTAGTATTGAAAGCATACTGGAGGTTTGAGTGCAAGCTGAGGAAGTGGGCTCTGGGTTCTTCCAGTTTCCTCACAATTCCCAAAAACATCCCAGTAGATGGATTGGTTGGCTGTGAGCTAAACTTCCCTTAGCTGAAAATGTGTGCGAAAAGTGTCCTGCAGTGGACTGGTGTCACATTCAAGGTGTATTCTCATTACGCCTGAATTTCAAAATCTGCCAGCCTCGATCTTTTCCGTGAATAACGCACCCTACCTTTTTCCTGCCTCAAACAATATTGGCTACAATTTAAACTCCGTGTAGTTGCACAGGACAGCATGTCTCTAACCTGGGCAGTCTCTAAGGCAAAGGTCTGGTGGGTGTGCAGGTTTTCATTCCAGCCAGACACTTAATAGTCACCAAGGATTATACAAGTCAAATCAAGTGTTGCCTTGCTTGTGAGAAATAAAAACATTCAGGGAAGATTGAAGCCTCTTGGTCTATGATCTATGACCTAGTAAGCCTTTAAGTTTTTTTGCCTCATCTTGTTGCTTCTGATTCCTTCTACATCTCTGGTAGCGCTTTGTGATCGAGGTGAAGACCAAAGGAGGCAGCAAGTACCTGATCTATCGCAGGTACCGCGAGTTCTACACCCTGCATCAGAACCTGGAGCAGAAGTTCTCCCCCGAGTCAGCGTCAGGACCCTACACCATTACATTGCCCACTCTACCAGGTCAGTGCCTCTTAGATTTTTTGTTCCCACCAACAAGGAACGGGTTCTTAAACCGGTTCCATTCAGGATTCTTTAAACCTTGGGGCCAGCTAGCGAACCAGGTAGCGTTTCCAACAGTTATGTGCGGAACCATTGTAATCAAGAATGTGTCATTGCATGATGCACAATGAAAGCGAGCACTAGTAGCAAGATGGCAGATTGCATTGATTACGTGCAAGCTTTTGTCCTGGGATTGTAGATATTTGTCTGAATTGCCTTTTCCATTGCTGCGCTCTGCTTCCTCTCCAGAGTAATAACACGCCCACTCATGTCGTCATGATTCACCCCGGGAAAAAACCCCACCTGGGAACCAACTTTTCAGGCTCTGAAGCAAATTGTTTTCGGTCGAACGCCCTGAACAGTTCAAAATTTGGTGTGAAAACCTCCACCTAGCCTGTTCCGTGTTGATGGAAAAGGACGACGTAGAGATGGATGCAGAGAAGCGTTTTAAGTTTTGTGAAGGTCGTTCCTAGGCAGTTTGGAAATATTCACACCTAGCTTGGATGAGAATAGAGATTTAGCTAGCTAACACTTTGCTGGTAAGTCTTTTAAAACAGTCATTCAAGTTTGTCACAACAAAGAGTTCATATGGGATCTTCTTATGGACTCACTGAACACATGACCCCGTTTGAACCTAGTTTTCAGTCCACTTCACCCTGATGCTTAAGCTTTGACACAATTTTCATCCTACTCGGTATTCAGTTTTAGAATTGTTGGCCATTTTTACGTCAAACCGATTGTTGTGTGTTGCTGAAATGCACGCCGGCTGAATACAAATCTCTCCGAAGAACTCCTTCAGTCGTAATGAGACGGCGCAAACGTCTCAGTCCGTCTCTCTTACCGCCGCCAAAAACCGTTCTAATGGAATGGCCGAGACAGAGAGGCATCAGACCCCATCTCTTCACAGAGGGTAATTGCCAGACACATCAAATGAGCCATGGCCCCAAACGTGATGCTGCTGCCAGCATACAATCCCTGGGAGGATATGGTTAAACAGCTCGCTGTCTGGCTGTCAGAGAGAGAGAGAAAGGTGAAAGTAATTACCTCAGTAAACACGTCTGTCACCCTCTTTTCCCGTGAAAGTCAGAAACTCGAAACACCTTATACACGGTGACGAATGAACACAAGCATGGCAGAGCGCGCTGGCCGCATGTAGCCGTCCGTACAGGGCATTCAAACACTTGCTCATGAAGATTTTTGCCATATTTGTTAGCGACGGTAAATTACTGCTGAAAAACATACTTTGTGAAATTTTTGCCAATTTTAGGAATGCATCTGCCATTTTTATGCATCAATACTATTTGTATTTTGATGTTTTATGGTTCTTGTCAATACAGATATTGATACAGAAATGAGTAGCCTACTTAATATTAATTAATTAGCTGTCTTTATGAACGTGACAACGTACACCAGGTCTATGTCACATAGTATCACCTGGTACCGTTGTTAGTAAATGAGCACGGTATCACACAAAGTCCTAGATATTACACCATTTCTTTGCTGGGTGTTAATTTTAGAAACAAGATGTGGCGTGTCGGTGCATGCTGTTGGGTTGTACATAAAATGGAACCAGTTTTTGGCATCTTTGCCCCTTCAGTGGCAAAAATACAAAGCCATGGGAATGAAAACACGTACTGTTTACCAAATAATCTTCCTCCTAGTGAGGCGAGACTGTTTTATGAACGTCTGTGGTGCTTGTTTGGCAGCGCAATATTACAAGTCCAGCTAATTGCCTTACAAGTTAGCTCTACAGACTGATTGTAACACTCTAGATGATAATAGATGACTTTGTGCTAACTGGGCTACAATACAGAATATAATTAGGACGGGAAACATTAGCGGCCTGCGATTACTGTTTAATCCGAGTGCAGTATTGTTGAAACAAGATAATGGGCCTCATATTTGTCTTGCTCTCTCGCTCGCTCTCTTGCTCTCTTCACATCCTACGGTGTTAAATATAGACCCCCAGAACATAATTAGGGATTATAGGAGCCTATCGGCAGAGTCCATTAAAACGAACAGATGGGAGCGAAACGACGCATCATGAGAGAGGGAGAGCTGCTAATCTGTGGCTTAAATTTGATTTCACTACAGTAGACGTCCTTCCAAGTGATGAGCCGATCAGCACTCTGCCGGGAACCTCAGCAGCGTGCCAATGAACATGGCGTGCCTCAAGGAAGCATGCTCAGTCCAACAGGTTTTAAACAAATATATAAACAATAAAGCAATTTCCTGTGACATTTAAAGTCCCCGAGCCGAGGGGTGTAATTATAAAGCGAGATATTATGCTGGCCTTGGGAAATTATTTGATTAATTTTTTTTTGTTGTTTTGCTTCATGAGGCAATTCATTTCTAGACCTTTATTGAGTTGATGTGTTTTTTTTTTTTCTTTTTCCTTCTGTGTGGCTGCAGGCAAAGTGTATATGGGCAACAAACAGGAAATAGCAGAAAACAGGATCCCAGAGCTCAACACATACATGAAGGTAAGGTTCATGTTCATCATTAACCTTTCCGAATGTTTTCTTTATATCAGTGCCTTGCATAAGTATTGCCACCCCCTCCCCCCTGTCCAGGGCCTTCCAGTAACAGGTGTATATATACTGAAATCATGTGACACTTTAATTGCACACAAGTCGACACCATTCAACTAGTTATGTGACTTTGGGTGGTAAGTGTTAATTTGGGGGTTTCACAGGAATACTCAGTGTAGATTTATGACATATACTGTATAACTCCAGTTAAGATCACATCAGGCTGTAATTAAGAAAAGATAGAGCAGTTCAAGGGGCGAATATTTATGCAAAGCTCGGTATCTGCCTTGGACGTGGCTTTTAGATTTGGGTAACAGCATTGTAATTGTCAAAAATACAAGAAGTCCCAGTTCCTCTTTCTGAGGCGTACTTCTTGTTTCCGTGACATCCTCAATCACTCACTTCTACTTGTCTGTGTTCAGTTTCAGGTCCTTCCAAGTATTAATTTAGTGATCGATCTCTCTCTCTTTCTCTCTCTCTCTCTCTCTCTCTCTCTCTCTCTCTCTCTCTCTCTGGTAGAGATTGCTGTGTTTGCCTACCTGGGTCCTGTTGGATGATCTGATCCGGATGTTTTTCTATCAGACCGAATACGACAGCCTTCAGGTCCCCAAAGCGCTCCGGCGTCTTCGACCTCCCACGCGCAAAGTGTAAGATCAATTCCATGTTCCGGTTTGGAATCCCAGCTACGAGGATAGGGTTGTGACCGTGTCACCGATGTAAACACGTTACACCACTACCTCTGCAGCTCCTAGCACGTGTTTAACTTTATACTGTACACAACAGAAGAACAAGGCTGACCAGTACCAAACCAAAAAAAAAAAAAAAAAAGGTATTTTTGCCTAAGCAGGGCTGCGAACTGCTGCAATAGTTTGATTTTTTTGTTGTTGTTGTTGTTGTTGTTGTTGTTGTTGCTTTTCTTTGTGCAGTTTTGTTGTGTTTAATTCACAGATTAACACCATGATACTGTGAACACTGATATTTTTAGACAAGGTTTCCATTCTGTGAAAATTCTAACCTTAACACTTCTAGTACCACGTACAGTACTGTGATATTTAACTTCCTGTTAGTAGACATGCATGAAGGATTTATTTATTTTTTACTGATCTCAAGTGAATTTCAGTATAAAACAGTCATCTTCCTTCTTTTGCACAAGCAACATCATATGAATTCAGTGTGACATTTTAGATAATGCCCTCCTCCTCCGTCTTTTTGCACAACATGTTTATTTCGCTCCAAAACAAAAGCTTTTACGGATAAAACCGTAGCCTGCTGAGATAAGAGGTCAAGTGCAGTTTAACTAGAATTAAAATAAAATATACTCAGCAGAGATCTGGATGATATTTCTGCACTTGATTAATCTGGTATTTTGGTTTTAACAGGGGGAACCTAGAAACAAACCACTCTCTGATTTCAGTTCTTAACAGATACTCAGACCGAAACAACGGTTCAGTAACGCGTTTGAGAGTAGTCTCCTCTGTATGCTCAAGCTGGCCGCACTCACGCTGTCTATTAAATACATCAGGCTACTTGTGTCGTAGGAAGATGCTGCAGTTCCTCCTCAGTATATTTTCACACAGCACAATTTGCATTCTGCTTTAAATTGCCATCATTAATTTCGTGTCCTCGCTTTAGTAGCTCCGGGTGAAAAGAAATTGGTATAAGAGCATTTTTGATGATGAAAAGAGTGTGGTATTGGACCAGTACTTGACACTGATATCAGTATCAGTGCATTCCTACAATATAAGGTAAATACCAGACAGAAGGAGGTTTTGGGTCAGAAATTTTCCTGCAAAAAATTGGCAAAGTGGGTCAGAAAACAAACAAATAAGGCAGCCATATGGACCACAAATGTGTTTCACTCCAACCATCACCATGTAGACCAAAACTTCACCCCAAACATGGCCATGTAGACCAAAAATTTAATGTTTCACTCCAGACATTACCATGATGACCAAAACTTTGCTCTAAACATGGAGATTTCAACCAAATTTCATCCCAGACTTGGTCATGTAGACCAAAAATTCACTGCAAAAATGGCCATGTAGACCAAAAATTTGGTAATTCACTCCAAACGGGGTCATGTAGACCGAAAAAATCATTCCAAACATGGTCATGTAGACAAAAAATTTGGTAATTCACTCCAAACAGGGTCATGTAGACCAACAATTCACTGCAAACATGGTCATGTAGATCAAAAATTTGGTAATTCACACCATACATGGTCATGTAGAGCAAAAAATCAATCCAAACATGGTCATGTAGACAAAAAATTCTCAGAAAATTAGACAAAGTTTCACTCTAAACATCACCATATAGACTAAAACGTAACCTTTGTTCATGTAGACCAAAAATTCACAGCAAAGATGGCCACATAGATCAAAAAATTGGTATTGCCTTCCACATATGGCCATGTAGGCCAAACGTTTAATGTTTCACTCAAAGACGGCCATGTAAACAGCTGTCTAATTGTGGATTTTTGTATATAATGTTGCATATGTTGTATTTTAACATGCTGTGAGTTGCAGCTGCTCCCTTGGCCAGGTGTCTCTTGTCTCTCAATGGGAGTTCATGGTAAAATACTACATAGAAAAGAAAAGAAAAGAAAAATGCGGACCAAGATTTTCATCTCAAAACGGAACCAAATAAATACGAGAAGCTTACAGTCTGAACGCACGCTGCCTGAGTTGATCGAGTTCATGCTTTTGTATCGTTTCATTCCATATGATTTGCTTAATATGGAATCCATGTATTATTCATTCCTTTTTTTCTTTGATGGTTGTTTTAAGCTGCGTTCTGCTCCTCGCTCACGTTCTCTGTTTCACTTTCCAGAAAAACCGAGAAACAGCCCAAGACAGACCTGCTCTCTTCCCCCAGAGCCGAGGTACTGTAATTGTTTCCCTGGTAACTCTTTCTGTACTCAAAACTCATCCTCCACACACACACGCACACGCACATGCACAAGTGTCAAAACTCTCGAAAGCATGTGGTTGTATGGTTACAACACAAACGTACGGCTTGTAGAAGCAGATGCAACTGTTGTGCAATGGAGCTCCCACACACACACAAACGCACACAGAAAGAGTGTGGGATTTGTAGCCTCAGAACGTGATCAAAGGTTAAGACAAACAATCCTGCGCTACTCCCACATACACACACACACGCATTTGTGAGCATATATGAACTCCATCATCCTGTATGTACTTTTGACTGTGTGTGTGTGCGTGCACAGCAGTTGTAAACCCTGAAAAAACAGTTGTAAAGGGATGTTGTGTTACGCTACATGGCAGATGGTGTAATCCATCCCTAATCGGCCTCTTTCTCTCTCTCTTCCTTCTTCAGCATAGGAGCGTCAGATTTTTTCCCTCCCTCCTGCTTTCTGGGTCATGAGGTCACTCTATCATTAGTTCCTGCCCTGCTCTATTTTCTATTTCTAATTTCTTTACACATCTCTGTCTGTCCCTCCTTTCTTTCTTTCTTTCTTTCTTTCTTTCTTCCCGCCCCCCCCTTCTCAATATCACACCCGGACCACGATCTCGATTTCTTTCTCTCACTCCGCTCCTGTCTGGGCGTGTTTTAGCACTCACACTAATTCCTACCCACTGACCTCAACAAACTACATACCTAAAATACATCCCGCGCACTAAACACACACGTCAGCTGCAGGTGTAGGCGGGCGTGGACAAACTAAGTGTGTGCATTTATCTTCCTGGGATACAAATATGTTTGTTTACCCTGCATTCACGTTCCGTGACTGGCAGCCGGCTATCCGTCTCTTGAGGACACGCACAACTCTGAGCTGCACATCTTCAACCGGCCTTCATACAGGGAGAATGATTTATTTATGAATTTTTCTTTTATTTAGTCATTTATTGCCCTAATCGTTTACCTGATATGCTCACTACCTGTGGTATTTCAGAATTACAGGATCTAGAGCACTAAATGCATAATAGATTTAGACACAGATAAAAAGCAGCTCTCCTAGTGATATTATATATATATATATATATAATTTGTGAAAATAAAATATGCCTTTATTCTAATAATCCAAATGGTTAGGGGAAAAAACATGAACATAATGTCCATACGCAAACAGATTTTTTTTTTTTTTTTTTGAAGATGTCAGTATATTTGGGTCCCTTTCACATAGGACGGTTTTTTCAGTCAGTGAAAAAAAGCTTTGTTCGAAAAGTATCTTAAATATGACGAAGTTATAAAGCACCAAGGAAAGGAGATATTTTTTCGAAAACAGCATTCATTTGGACGGAGATGCTTAGGAAAACGCTGTCCGTGTGGACGGAGATGTTTAGGAAAACGCTGCTCATGTGGATGGAGATGTTTAGGAAAACGCTGCTCGTGTGGACGGAAATGTTTAGGAAAACGCTGCTCGTGTGGACGGAAATGTTTAGGAA
>JAQMCW010000023.1:30729682-30742986 GCA_030068335.1 Chrysichthys cranchii | reverse complement strand
TAAGGACGGATATAAATTGTCCTCTTCCAAAATGATTTCAAGACGATGCGTCTGAAAATGGAAACCAGTGCTAAGCCTGGAGAGCATATAGATCAGTTTATAGTGTGATTTACACAAGGGTTTATTTGTTTGTTTGTTTATTTATTTATTTTTACGTTTTTAATGGCCAGACTTTCACAGTAGGAGAGCAAGATGTCGGGGTTCCCAATCCAAAGCAAACCTCCTGATCTGGGAAACACGGTTATGGGTCCGAGTCGATCGGGATCGTGTGTCTTTATCGATGCTTAGTCTGAACATGAGACTCATAAAAACCAGCAAAGTCTAAATGGCAGTAACAATCACTGTAGTGTAGGGCTCTTTTTAAATCCTGCACCCATTCGTTAAGGAATTCCGACCAATCCTGCCTTGTTTCGAAGGAATTCTGACCAATCCCACCTGCTGCTATTTTTGTTTGCTCCGACCTGCCATATTTTCTAATAAACTTGCTACATCATTGAAGCCATATCGACTCTGTCCAGGGCAGAGAGTTTACCGAAGATAAATGAATGCATGAATGTGGTAAAGGAGTTGCGCAGCATCATGTGAGTGCCCCGTACACCTCCATGGTAATGAAAGCTGGGTCTGTTCATCCCAAGGGCTTCGTGTCTGATGTCTCCGCATTGTAACTTACTCTGGGGCAGAATTGCAGAAGCAGGAAGTTCAAACAGAGAAGACCTGGTTTAAAGTTTCCTCATGAATTTTGTTCCCCAAAATACTGCAAACTGTGATTTACAAGATGGTGTATTGGGGGTGGGGGTGGGGGGGGTGAATTAACGATGGCCTTTAACCTCATGACCAGTTTAATTTCAGGTAAAACCCCAATGTATTACATCACTGTCCGATTATCTCCAGATTGCTGTGTAATTCTTACTCCACGAGCCGAGCGATGTGTGTTACATTGGAGTAAGCGTTAAAACCAAGACTGCACGAATCTATTCACCTTTATAGCCTTTAGTGAAATATAAAGCCGAGGGAAGAGGCCTGCGTTGCTGCGAAACGAGCCTATTTAGTTCACGTACGGCCGGCTCAACATCAATTTGCCTAATGGCTCATATTAAGTGGATTGTTACTCCGGGGGAAGAGAGAGAGGGAGGGGAAGAAAAAAAAAAAAAGACAGATCAGTTGTAGTGGTAAGCAGCATCAACAATTTCATAACGGGTTAAGTTTCAGTGCTCAAGGGAAAAATTGAAATCTCTGTCTGAGCTAAAACCCGACACGACGGCACGGATGAGAAGAGACGTCTAGGACGATTCCGTCTTAATGATAATGATTTAAATATCTGATTTTCTTTCGGCGTGGTCTTTATTCCTCATATTTTCAAGAACATCAAAGCAGGAGGGAGTGCTATTCATTTTCGCATCCCGTGTCACATTTTCTGGCGTTCCCCAAAGAGCGAAACATCGTCGCTGTCCATGATGTGCATATATAACGAGAACACGCACAAACCATTGTCATCACCACACACAGAACACACATCACGCTCGTACTGACAAGTAAGAGTGCGCCCTGCTCGCAGGTTCCCACTGTGTGATTTGTGATATTTACAGAGCAAAGCACCGGCGGGGGTTTTCTTCTTATCACTCTATTGATGTATAACACAAAAGCAGGTGTCAAATCAAAGGCCGATATTTCAACAGGCTGAGGCGCATTACTGTATACACTTCCCCTCTGGCTGGTTACCTGGCAATAAATCAGACCAACTCTGGATCGTTAACTCGCAGTCCACCTGTACGAGCTGTCATGGGGGGGGGAAGTTGCTCTTTCTACATCGACGTGACCCCGTGTCTGTCTTTTCGTAACGGATTCTAGGGCAAAGTTCAAAAAGGGAAGCGAATCCCACGTTAGTGATGACAAAGAGCAAGGTCAGGTTCGGCTCTGCGGCGGCAGCGTCCGATTCACACGACCCCCCTCCCCCTCCCCCTCCCCCCTACCCTGTCCTTGACGCAAGATGGTGGAGATGTTGCAAGCGTGCACGCTGTGCTCAGATCTTGGCTGCGAAACACTACATGGATCGGAACAGGGTAAGGTTCAGAATGACGCGCTGACCCCACATCGAGGCAAAAGAGCAACTGCGAGACAAAAATACACCGGAATGCCGTCGGATTCACACGAGCCTGCGTTCCCCTCGGCACAGGATCTTCTTGAAGGCCCGTCTGAAGTCGTGGTTGAAGATGGTGTAGATGATGGGGTTGAGCGAGCTGTTGCAGTAGCCGAACCAGAAGAAGAACTTGAAGAGTGTGGTGGGGACGCAGCAGGAGTCGCAGAGCGCCGTCAGCGTGTACGTGAAGAAGAAGGGGAACCAGCAGACAACGAAGACGCCGACGACGACGGCCAGGACGAAGGTGAAGCGCTTCTCGCGGTTCTGGCGGCCCTTCCAGCGGCTGGCGCTCTGTCGCGTGGACTGCTTGACCGTCTCGTCCCCGGGTTTGATCTGGCTCAGCTTGGTCTTGCCTTTGGCTCGCTTCTTCTTGTCGGCGCATGCGTCGTCTTCCTTGTGGTCGGACGAGGACGAATCCTCTGCGTCCACGCCGTCGGCGTCGCCCTTGTCCCCATCCTCCAGCTTCCCGTTCAGCTTCTCGTGGCATCGCCCATCACCGTTCTCCTCCTTTTTGCCGTCGTTCTTCCTCTGCTCCCCCTCTTCCTCCTTACGTCCTCTTCCTCTGGTCCTGCTCTTGGCGATCTGGTAGATGCGGACATAAACGAGCACCATGATGACGCACGGAAGGAAGAAGGAGCCGATGGAGGACGAGATGATGTACCACTTGTCATCGTTGATCTTGCACAGGGGGTGCCCCTCCTCTTGCTTGCCCTCCTTCTCCATGGTGATGAGTGGCGGGAAGGAGATGACCGCAGCGATGACCCACACCACGAGGATGATGCACTTGATGCGGCGCGGCGTGCGCTTCAGATTGTACTCCACCGCCTGCGTGATGGACCAATAGCGGTCCAGGCTGATGGCGCACAGGTGCGCGATGGAGGCTGTGCAGAACAACACGTCCAGCGCCAGGTACACCTCGCACCACGCCTGCCCGAAATACCAGTAACCCATCAGCTCGTTGGCCAGCGAGAACGGCATGACCAGCGTCGCCACCAGGATGTCGGCCGAAGCCAAGGAGACCAGGAACAGGTTCTGCGGAGCCTTCAGGGCTCGGCTGGTGAACACGGCGATCACCACCAGCACATTACCGGACACCGTGAGGAGTATGAGGAGCACCACCAACACCACCAGAGACGCCTGAAGTGGGTACGGAGCACCACCGCTTGTCCCGTTGGTCACGTTCTGGCACCCCAACGCCCCCATGGTCACTTCCCGTCCAGAGGAAGGAAAAAAAGGGGGAGGGGCGGGGAGGAGGAATTAACGACAGCGTGTGGTCAGTTCATGCTGGATTTATACAGGCTTTCCATGGACGGTGGGTGGATTTCACAACATCTGTACTTTTATCCTAGAAGAACAATGATGGAAACGATACAGAACGATGTAGGGGGAAACGTGCACATAATGCTCTTACAAAAAGTGAATAGGGATAAAAAAAAATAAAAAAAATCAACTTACCTGAGGGAGATGAAATCATGCAAAACACAGAGGAGGAAAAAAAAGTAGTTGTGATGCGCATAACTTCTCTGTTAAAGTAGTTCCAGCATCAGGTGCCTTCATCTCACGAGTTCCTCAGTCCTGGTCCTCCTCTCTCAGCTCCAGCTCACTCTAATCATCATGTGCTGCTCCTCTGCGTGCTGCTGGCCAGATGTACTTCTCTTTCTCCGGATTTCTGCCACTCCCTCATTTCCCCTCATTTCCTTCATTTCCCTCCTTCTCCAGAAGGAAGGAAAAAAAACCCTCTGCCTCCAAGTTAGACGTCGCCCGGCAACCAGGCACAGGTGTGTTATTTATGTACTTGCTTTCCTACCCGTATTGTTTAAGCCCCGCCCACGTCTCGCGTGATTGGTTAGGAGTTTAGTAGACGTCGGGACGCAGATCCCAGGGAGGGGGAGTGCGTGTAGCCAATGATGGCGCTTGGAAGGCGGGGTTTGTTGCCTGGTAACAGACACGGGTGGGAGCGAGGAAACGTCCAAAAAGTCCGCGCGGCGTTTATATTGTAAAAAAATAATAATAATTGTCATATTAGATTATTATTTTTAAAGGTGTAAAAGTATCTCTCTGTATTAGAAACTTGGCAGAAATGTAAAAAAAAAAAAAAAAAAAAAAATCGATATAAGAAAATAAATTTAATAATAAATAATGTTATAGTTCATTACGTGATTTCATAACCCGTTTTAATATTTCACTAGTCGAACATTAAAGGGCAAAAAATTAAATTTTTTTTTTTAAAAGATATGTATTTAAATTACGAACACACGGCTCTGTTGTAGACCTTAGGGTGGGTTGGTTGGTTTGAATTTTACCTCCTTTTTAGACCCTGTAAATGTTATTTATTTACTCACATATGCAAGTGAGCAGGGCTTTAAAAGTTGGAAAGTAATTCCGAAAAGAAAAAGGCATCTGTGTAATGAGGGGAACATTTAACAAAACCACTCTACTGCTGTCTGATATCTTACACCACTTTAATGTGGACAGAAGAAACATAGCCCTTGGGGTTGGCAGCTTCACGCATGCGCACTGAGCAGCCTCGGGATGAGAGGCTGCGTTGAGCACACAGCGACGCCTGCTGGCCACTTTTCATATTCCACTTCACACACAAACAGCACCAGTTCTTCCCACCAGTTTTTTTTTTGTTTGTTTGTTTGTTTGTTTGTTTGTTTAATAACTCATAACTTTTTAAGGTTCCCTGAAAACGTCTGTTTGTTTGTTTGTTTTTTCAAAATTGTATTTGCCAGACACTTCCCTCCTGGTTACCCATTACATCCCAAAAATCTTCCACCATCCTCCTCCGCCAGCATCGGGCAGAGCCTGTGCATCCACAGCTGAGGAGCTACTTTACAAACATTACACCTGTAATCAGAAGGAAACAGAACTGCTGGAAGTGCACACAGGGGAGGTTTTCTGCTCATAGTTTCTGCGTTACTGAACGTTCACGGATCAGACTGTTCCCTAAGCAAGAAGATTACACGCACAGAGGAGTCCGATACCGTCACCATTCGAGGTCCACTATTTCGGGTCTCCAGCCCCTCCCCACGTCTCCATTTCCGCCCCAGTCAGCACCCAATCTCTCCGTCTCTGAACATTTCACAGTCTGCGGCGTTCTCTGTACCTGTGTCATCGGTCACGCCCAATGTACCGATCCGATTCAAAGTCCGCATGCATCCAGGTTCAGGTCAGCACTCTCGGGCTGCACATTTTACCCAGGATGCACAGGGATGTGACTGGTGTGGACTTGGGACAGCTTAAATATGCACCCAGAATGCATTTCGCATCAAACAGCGGCAACGTTGATGGCAAGTTTTCAAACGCCTCCTGTTGTCACGAAAAGTAGTTTCAGGACTTTCGGCGACTGTTTAAACTGCGACTCTGTGACGACTGGAAAACTTGGGCCGATGTTTTCGGAGACGGACAGTCTCACGAACATCTAAACACGCTTTTGTATATTTACAGACCCAGAAAGAACATACGAGGCGTCATTTTCTCACAGATGACCTCGTGTTTGTGGTGTCCGGAACAAGGATAACTCAGGGTGGACGGTCGACCTAGTTTGGTTGTTATGGTTACCACTCGGAAGTTCCCAGTGCATCGGTATGGGATGGCGACAAACGTTTCCCGACCGCTCCACTTCATAGGTGTGCTGTTCTGCAAAGTTATTAGACAGCCAATAAGAAAGGAGTATTTCTCCTCTCCACAAGTTAACACCGACCTCGACGTCTAGAAGAGAGTACGGGAGTCCGAACGTGGCTGCCGTTTCACTCGTTGCCGTCTCAGTCTCTACCCTCGCTCTGTCTCCCCCTCCGTCCTGTCCCGTCCTCGTCATCTTCCTGTCTGTCACTGTAGCTCATGGCCTCATCGTTACCCCATTAATGAGGCAATCGTCCTGGCTGCATTCCGTCCGTCACCGTCCCCCACGCATCACACAGACAGGAAGTACACGTCTGAAACGGGATACGAGCACTCGGTACTCATCGAAGGCATTTATTTTTCCACATAACAATAATAATAATAATTCCATCTCGTTAACAGCTAACTGTAATTACACAAAAGAGGAAACTCAAATGTACACTTCGTTGTTTCGTCTAAGCTTTTATACAAAACTGGGAATGCGATGCCTGTGGGCATGTCTGCGAGCGGGGAACGGGGGGGGAGCCCTTTTTACAAGTTTCCGTGTGGCGGTCCGTTCTGCGCTCGCGCCTGTGCGCTCGAGTCTGTAATAACTCTGTGTGTGTGTTAAAGAAGTCCAGCAACAGATCGAAAGCAGCGACGGCGTCCATCATGCTCTACTTTTTTTTTTCCTCAGATATGCTGCTGATGGAGACATCCTTCAGAAAAAGATAAAAGATTAAAAAAAAAAGTTACAAAAATAAAACGCGAGCGTGGACACGACGATTAAAAAAAAGAAAAGAAAAAAAGAGTCACCTGATATCAATATAATACTAAATAAAGACAATTCCATTCAAATTGTTAAAAAAGTAAACCAAAAAAATCAAATCAAGGGTCTTAAGTTTGAACACTTTGAAGCGTGAAAAAAAAAAAAAAGTAATGATAACACCAGAGATATGGACGTGACAAACTGCCTGGATGAAGAGAGAGGAAAAAAAAACCAAAACTGATTTAATAAAACGATATACAAACCAAAAATTTCCATCTTAAACAAAACGTTACGGTAAAAACCCCACTGATGCGAATGAGTTTGTATGATTAAACAGAATGTAAAATACTTCACTATAGGATTAAAAGGATTTTTTTTTTGTTTTGTTTTGTTTTTTTTTTTAAATTAAAAATGCCCCCTTCCGGAGAGTAAACCTGTAGCACGAGACACGCACCTCTCAGAGTCGATGCCGGATATTTTCACAAAGTGCATAAAAGCGAAACTCTGACCAAACCAAAACTGTCCGCACTTTCCGGGCGCCGGTGTGAACGCGCGAGCGAGAGCCACGAAGTAGCCAGAGTTGAAGATGCAGCGTCAAAAAATTGTCATGTTTCCCAGTTAACGTTCTTCGTAGCGCTAAAGCAAGAACCCTGACGAGAACACTCGGCCAATCTTCATCACACTCTGCAGCAGCACCAAACTGCGAGGGACTAAATTTAACATGCGAAGATGAAACTTTTGCGAAATCTCTGATACGCTCTATTTATTTATATACTCTCATGAAATCGTTTTCGAACGCGACGCACTGATCTGCATCGCCCATGACCCTCCTTGTCTAAGCCACAGTCTGAAGAAGATATGCTGTATAGTTGGAACTTTTTTCCTTTCTTTTTTATTAAAAAGTTCACGTTTGGCTTCATTTCATTGTTTAACGTGAGACACGGGCATCGGGTGTGCTTTAAATCCGACTTAAAAACAAAAACCCCACGACTATAAAGCTCAAATCACTTTGATAGTTTTACCAGGATGCGGCTGAAAACCTGGATGAAGCGAATTTCAAACACGAGCAATACGTTTTAATCAACGAGTGGTGGGAGTCTGTGTGTGTGTGTGTATATATATATATATTTTAAAAAATTATTAAAAAATGATAGAGAAAGAAACAGTTCAATAAATTAGGCTTTCGCAAAAAACAAAAGTTTTTGTATGAAACACTTGAAGAGCGACTACGTTCAGGAAACGAGCCAGCCATTCGCGCTGGAGAGGCACAAGTTCAGTGTGTGTACGTGTGTGTGTGCGCGCGTGTTCGTCAAGGGTTTCACGATTACACCTGTTCGCACTTACCCAACAACCTCTGTACAAAAACAAAACCATGGGGGATGGCCATTAAAAAGGAATAATAATAATAATAATAATAATAATAATAATAATAATAATAATGGGAATCTCAAGATAATCTTTATAAAAAAAAAGATTATGGCGGCAGCAGCAGCAAACGATGAAATGAAGAAAACTGTGGTTTTTGCATACAACTGTTTTAAAACGAAGTGGAATTAAAAGTTGGCCACGTGGCTTCAACGTTCAGAGAGAGAGAGAGAGTCTGTACGTCCTCCGAACCAGAGGCCCGTTTGGCGACACGTCCGTCCAACACCCCCCACCCCCACTACAATCCGTGTTATTGATGTGATGTCGGAGTAACCGTGAGCGTTTCCTGTTCCAGGTGCGCTCCGTTCCGGTCGGTCTGTTTGGCGTGATCCGATCAGTTAGAAAGCTCCAAGTGGACTGAAATGAAACGGAAATGTTTTGCGTGTTGGGATTTATATGAACAATCTGCCTCACTCTCGCTGAAGCAGAACGTGAGTATTATTATTATTATTATCATCATCATCATTATTATTATTATCATTATTATTATGAGTCCTTTGCTGATGATGTCACAGCGTGGTGCGATATTACGAGGGCCGTGACTGCGTCCTTATCTGGTTTACGGAAGGGAATAATCGTCCTCGCCACGTCCTCCCTCGGTCTCTGGCGTGGCGTGGCGTGGCGTGGCGGGGGGGAGGATGCTGTTTGTGGAAACTGCACGTGGATTCGTTTGTTTGTTCGAGTTTAGGTTCTGGGCGGGTCCCGGCGGCAGGATCAGACCATGGCGCGGTACGGGCCCTGCATCTTGAGGAACTGGATGATGAAGGACGGGCCGCCGGCGACGATCTGCGGCGGGAGCTGGCTCAGAGGGCAGTTCTCGATGCTCATGATGGACAGCTTGCTGCACAGCGCAAGCTCGAAGGGCAGACCGTGCAGGTTGGGGTTATCGTTCAGGTACAGCTCCTCCAGGTTCTCCAGAGTGCCTACAGCAGAGGGGTACATTCGTTTAGTTCTCGTGGGCAGGCCGGCGCGGACTAGATTCGATTTTCTTACCGCTCGGTATGTTTACACGCACACGATTATTCCAAATGCGACAAAACGTAGAACGTGATGCGGCTCAGGTGAGCAACGCTGCGTTTGGGTATTCCAATTTCCGCATTCTTTTGATCGAGATTAGGCGCATAAAGATTTACTCGAGTCACGATTTAAATGAGGGGGGAATTTTTTTAAAAATTACCAAAAAAAAACAAAAAAAACAACAAAAAAAAAAAATGCACCATTTATTTCCTATACAGCAACCTTAGTTAAATAAAAAGACAATTATTTAATTTTCTTAACAACCAACAATAATTGTTTATAAACAAAGTAAAATCTAACCACCTGTTAACTAAACCATTCCTTTATTAGAAATGGAAAAAGCTTTTAAACGTCCGTAAAAATCTTAAACATAAAACAACTCCCTCCATTCGCTTCCCTTTTCTCTGACCTCCCGTTGAATCGGCTTGTGAATGTGCACAAAAGCTCGTTCCCGTTCTGGATCTTGTTCTTTGTGTGTGTGTGTGTTGTACGGTACACAGCACATTCAGAATACGGATCTCGATCGGGGATTTTTACGGCGGTTTGCGAAACGCGGCCTCTTGCCTGTTTACATTCAGCTGTGCGCGTCGTACGCAAACCGCGTTACGATAATCGGAGCACGCACGCCTGCTCGTAAACATCTTAGCAGGGATATCGGCTTTTTCAAAATAAGGGCGGGAGATCCGGAATATTCTGTGCATGTAAACGTAGTGAGCAACCCGACCTGTCAGCCCTGTCCATGATCTAATCGCAGTGTTGGATTTAAAGTAAATAAATAAATAAAAAGGCGAGTTTAGTTCAGAGTTGATATTTTCCCCTTGGTACGATTGGGAAACTCTTGACAAGTCTGTGTGCGTTGGTGTGCTTTAATGTGGCTCGGATATTAAAACCTTTCCCAACAGCAAATGTGAAAATCCGGAGGTGCGAAGCGACACGACAGAACGCCATCGTCGGAGTTCTCATTTGGGCATCCGAACCGGTGGAACGCTGTGAAGTGTGTGAGACCGTCTTAACGCCACGTCCTGCGTGAGAACCGATCTGCAGGTCGTTGTACTCAGCTTGTCTTTTGGATTAGCTGCGCTACAGTGAACTTTATTTCTAGTGCATTTAAGAAAGAAAACAATAAAATCCGAAAACAAAACGACTCCCCAAAAAACGTCTGCTTTTGTGTGCGCGTGTGTGTGTGTACACACCGATCTCCTCAGGCAGGTGCTGCAGGAGGTTCTCTCCCAGTCCCAGGTGAGTCAGGTTGGTCAGGTGACCGATTCCTCTTGGCAACGTGGTCAGCTGATTATTGGTCAACACCAGTTTCTAATGAATAAAAAAATAAAATCGACACAAACAAGAAAACAAGCTCATTTCTTTAATGCTTATATCTTTGTACCATGTTCAACCAGTACTAGATGCGCACACACACACTATATATATATATATATATATATATATAAAAAAGGGCTGTCAAGCAATTACAATTGAATCAGTTTTGCCAGATGAAGGAATATGAATCAGCGTGTTCTCCTCTGCAGCTTCCATTAAGGGCGTACACACGCCAGGCGGTCTGACCCTTCAACCCCCGAAGAACCAGCTCGATCGATCGATCAGCGTGACCACCAACCGCACCCCGGCTTCGGACTCGAGCGTGATCACGTTGGGGTGAAGAACACGCCTGGCTCTCGTCTTACCGACCAGCGTGGCTTGTAATCGGTGAACAAAGCTGCAAATTCTTCCTGCAATGTCAGCTGCTTCCATAACGAAGAAATTCTAAAAGTTCCTACACGTGAAAGACGACTTCCTGAAAACCTCGGCGTTTCATCATGAATAAATCTGCCTGCCATGCGTCAATGCGCCTAAAATACCCACGGAGCGAGAGCGCTCACGCAGAAAATGAGCGGAGGGTTTTTCCTGCGCACTCGGCGCTGCTGGTTTCATTCGGCTTCCTCAAGCCTGCGTGCTTGAAGTATCTGATTTACTTGGTTCGACGTCGTATCTGCGGCCTCGTATAAAAAGCCAGGGATCTTTTATCGTGCAAAGCAGGAGTGCTTTTCTTCTGTAAAAGGCAATTTTTCTTCCAAAAAGTCGCGGCGGGATGATGTAGAGCGGGTCGCTTAATGTGGTGTGTGCACGGCCCAGCGGGGAGCCACAGTTGAACCTACCGTGAGTACGCCATTACAGAGCCACTGTATCAGTCTGAGTTAATCACAGAGTTCATTTGTTCCTGTGATAAATCAAAATTAATGCATGATTTTGACAGTCCTAACACACACACACACACACACACACACACACACACACACACTGCCTGCCTAAATATGCCTGTAAACTAATAAGCTTTCTAAACGTTCCCTCTTGGCATTCTTCCTCACCGACGGAGGTCGGTCACGTTTAAGAACCGAATGCGAATGCGGGGCAGAAACGGCGAGGCAGGTGCGCGTTTAACCTGTAGGTCTTTCAGGTAGGCGATCTCGTTCGGGAGCGACTCTAGCTTGTTCTCCTCCAGGTCGAGCTCGCGCAGCTTCCGCAGGTTCCCGATCCCGTGAGGTAACTTCTTCAGCTGGTTGTTGGACAAGATGAGGACCTGGAGGGAGCAGGAGTGAACACTGAGCCCCTTGCGTGCGATTATACACAACAGAAGGAAATCCACTTGAACGTAACAGAACTGTACTAGAACTTACTGCCATTATTTTTATTATTATTATTAATAAACAGAGCCTAGTTACTTTGTGGGATGTTAAAAGAAACTGTGTACTGAATTCACACACGTGTATTGAATAACGAGCGTGTCTCCACACACCTCGTACACGTGAAACATGAAGTGGCGGTTACTAACACACTGAATCGTACACGTCACAGAAAGGCTGATCTCGGTCCCGATATGGATACAACAAAGCGCCGCGAGTACCTCGAGAGAAGCGAGGCCACAGATGTCCTCGGGGATCTTAATCAGCTGGTTGGTGGCCAGGTTCAGCTCCACCATGCTGGTCCACGTCCCGAAGTCCAGCGGCAGCGACGTCAACTGGTTGTCCTAATGATAAAGAAGACGGAAGGAAGAAGCGCATGCGATCACTACGGTGCTGAACCCAAAAGCGTGAGTGCTGACACGTCATTTCACAGCTTTCCAAACATTTCCTTTATCTAAACAAATGAATCTGTTGAGGCCACGTTATACTGTCGCTACGTGCTTCCCGCACTGTAGATCTTGTGACATGTACACGTTAAAAGACGCGGTTGCCAGGTTGGCGTTTTTCTACACAGGTCTTCGGTATATGAAGATCAGCTGCGAGAGGAGGAGGAGTCAACACATTCTTTACGTCCGCCTTCAGGGCGAGATTCCTCTGAGGCACGGGGGTGTGGCGTGACAACCCCAACGTGCAATCAGCTACGCGACAAAAGAATCCGAAGGCCACGTGGCGCTATGTTTGACCTGCGTCTCCTCACCTTCATGTTGAGCTTGCTGAGGACCTTGGCGCGTGAGAAGATGCCGAAGGGGATCTTGTTGATGCGGTTGTGCTCCATGTTCAGCGAGTAGATGGTGGAGAACTGCGACGGGCCGCCCACCGGGTACGACTGGAAGCAGTTGCGTGCCAGCGTCAGGCTCGTCAAGTTCACCAGGCTCGAGAGCAGACCCTGCGCGCACAGTCGGGACAGTTGATTATTTTCTAAGGAAACAGTGAGCGATCCTTTTCTTCTCTCACTTTTTTTTTTTTACTTTAATGAGCATGTTTTGAGCAATGTAAACCTTGAGGACACTTCCAGCTCCATGACCCCCCATGAGCAGACGGTAAGCCGACAGAGCCGGTCAGGACTGGGTCACCGTGTCGGGGCTTTAAGAGTAAGGGGATTAAACAGTGACGCGATGCTCGCCGTCTGTCATGGGGTCGCTTCTGCGTTCCAGCTTACGCGCACAGTTTGGATAGAGGCGTTACATAGAGGTCAGCGTTTGACGAAGGTCGGGGCGTTTTCGCGTTTACGTAATGTGAAAACTAGCCAGATTTCTCAGACCGCGCCAGAATGGAGTCACTGTCATCACTTTGAAGTCGTTTAACTCTTTATAGGGGACTAACTGGAACACTTGGAAGTTCAAGATTTCACCCCTAGAGTGTTATTGGAGAATATTACAAGACGTTATATTACAATTTTTTTTTTTTTATGTTGCAAATCAAGGTCAATCGAGTTACCATACATGTCGAGTGCAGGGTAAAAATTTTCCAAAAACCTGTATACAGTAATCCCTCGCTACTTCGAGGTTCACTTTTTGCGGATTCACGACTTCGCGGATTTTTTAAATATAGTAGTAGTATTTCCTAGTCTAAGAACAACAAAACAAGTTCGGTGACTAAGTGCGTTGTAACACGG
>JAQMCW010000023.1:30659767-30686246 GCA_030068335.1 Chrysichthys cranchii | reverse complement strand
TTATCGAAAACCCCTGCAGATGAAAGTGAGGAAAGTGTGGCGAAAAGGGCAAAAATCAGCGAATAAGATTCAGTTATTCAGTTCAGCTTTTCTCCTCCACCTCCGTCAGCGTCTTCAAGTCGTCTGATCTCCAAGGTAAATGCTCTACATTACACTTAATAAAACCAGTTTATTCCAGAACATTCTATTGTATTGTGTTTTATACAATATTTGTTATTTATAAGTACATTCTTCTGATTTAAAAACATGCAACAAAAAACTTGCATTGTTTCGGGGGCAGACTGCAACGGATTAATGGCATTTCAATTCAATTCAATGGAGAAACTTGATTTGACATACGAGCAATCTGAGTTACGAGCTCCGTCACGGAACGAATTAAACTCGTAAGTCAAGGCACCATTGTATTTTAGTTCGAGCTGATGTAATGTTATGGGTGGTTGAATCAATGCAAGCTTTCAATAGCTGAGGGTCATTCTGCTGCACTAGAATTACTGTAAATTTTACTGTAAACGTGATTTTCTCAGAATGTCACGGGTTTTCTCAGAACCAAGTCGTGAACCCATCAGTCATGACCTGACACCAAAATGTGACCTGCAATGTGATTTCGATTCCCAAGCCCTTTAGGACCTGCAGCGTTGCTGAACTAACATTAGTACAGTGGTGCCTGCGGTTCACGAACACTGTGGCCTACGAACAATTTGGTTTGTCACCAAAAATTTCGTCAAAAAAAAAAAAAAAAAAAAGCATCGGTTCGCGTATACAGTTTGGTGGACGAACAGATTCCTTGCCCGACACCATCCTAACGCTACGTCATTCCAAGATAATGCGTATGTATCGGTCTCTAGCAGCCATTAGCGGTGTTCTGCCGCGCTCTCAGTGCTTCATAGCCATAAAGTCCAAAGTCCTCGTTTCCATTCCTTCACGCCCGAACTCCTCCTTACAAAGGTACGCCAAGTGTCAACTTTATTTTACACTCCTGTATGCGGTTATTTACTTCAACATGTTTCTTTTATTATTAATGCATTTTTAAACCATATTGTGTTTTTCTTTCAAGTTTTTACTATGAAAACCAGAAAATTACCTAGCAAAAGTAATTATTCGGTAGCCTTGTGAAGGGATTAATCGAATGTCAACGCTTTCTCCTGGGGAAAAATGGCTTTGGTTTGCGTACAAATCGGTTCACGACCGCTTTCCTGGAAGGGATTGTGTTCGTGAACCACAGGCACCGCTGTCATAATTTTATAAGACCTGCTAGGTCCCAAAGACAATAACCTGTAGTGGGAGTAACACGGGAAACTCTAAGATCCTGAGCCTTGAACCAATTGGCCGTAAGTGCAGGACATAACCTCTGCTTGGGATGAGAACATGGCCACTCTGGCTTGTCTCTTGATATACTGTCATTGCCTGCTACTTTCATACTTTCATGTTTACATGCTAACTAAATTTAGCATTCAGTAACACTAATCAAAGCGCGTACAGTATCCTGACCATTCCTCCCTTCTCGTCATGCATGTTGATAGCATTCAGATACCTCCCTTGACAGGGAACAGCATGAAGTGATGCCAGTTTTTCGCCTATCTGGATCGAATCAACGTCCCTTAAATAGCCAGTGACACAATTAGGCATCAGGATTAATTTCCTTCCAAAAGCAAAATCTGATATGTCAAGTGGAACCTGCCGTTCCCATGTCCTGTCCGGGAACAAGACTGCAGCCTACATGTTTTTTTTTTTGTTTTTTAATTTGGAATTTGCGCAACCGAATCTTACGGGAGGATTACCACCTCGGCAGTGCGGTGTTGGAGTCGTGTAGGGTTTTCGACATGGACTCACAGGACTGTTTCCACATCATAAATTCCAGCACTAGACGAGTCGCTACCCAGCCGCTGGTTGATACAGGGACCGAAGCGGACGATATAGTGATCTCATGGCTTTTCCTATTGTTTCAAAAGATGAACCTATTGCCAGTGAAAGTCTAAAAACGCATCGTGACAAAATCGTTTAGGCATACGCAAAGCACACTGATCTGGTGCTAAGGAAGATGAGAGTGATGAATGAGCTGCTGGAATGTGAAAGGACACTCGGAGTTATTCATACTGGGTTGCAATAATTGCAGTCTATCAGTGCCGCCTGGCTGAAGGAGCAGCTGACAGAGTTTTACAGGTGGCCAGAGATCATATCAACTTATTTCAAAAGGTCGTAAATCTCGACAAACAATTTCCGTCGAACACGAGTCGCATCACACGCAGCAGATTAATAAATATACGCCACAGAAGTAATAACAAATAACAATCTTATATAACTCTAAATCAGGTCGGAGCAAAAGCCTGAATTGAGAGGTGAGCCATTATTTAGGGTCTGACGTAGCGTTCAGAAATGTGATTTTCCGGGTAAAGCATGCCTGTAAGTCTGTGCAGCTGTTGTGCTTTAGGACAGCTGTCTCGGATAGCCATCCGCCGGTGGCTGCAAAAGGTCCTGCTTTATGGCTTACAAGCACTAAAACATCAATATAAATGAGAGCAACATACCTATGTCCTTTCAGATTACTTCGAGTTCCGAGCTTACACAAGTCTACAGCTAGCAGCTTTGGAAATGGTCGCACGCAGAACTAGATTAGCCGGTTTGTGCCAACAGTGATCCGCAGATTTTTTTTTTATGCGTTTACAGCAAATAAATCTGGGACTAACCGGAGAATCCGGAAGAATTTCCAATTATAGCTACGCTTCCCGTATTCCTTGCAGGCAAAATAAATGTAAATAAGAAAAGAAAATCACCTTGGCATTCTTGAGAAAGTTGCAGATTTACAAAATGCACACGCTGGAGACTCCTTCGATAAAGATTAAACCCACTTCACCTTACACGAACGCACACAAAAACCTTCAGCGTATCGACAAATACACATTTATCTTATTTTATTTTATGGGGGTTTTTTTTTTTTTTTTTTTTTTTTTTTTTAAAAGTCATGTGATTTCACCAAGTTCGCCCTGAGTAAAAAGGCACTCGAGTGGTCACACGCTGGTGTGAACAGACGTGTTAACTTTGATACATTTCAGACCACATTTATAAGGCGAGTCGAGGTTTGACGTAGGGAAATAACACCGATTTTACACACGTCTGATTAAATCTTGCCCGGAGGTTATGCGTGCCAGAGCACTTGATGAATGAGATAAAAACAGATGTTTCCTGGTGGCCGGAATCCTTCTTCGTTAATGTACGAGTTACATATGGATCACTGCGCGCTGACAAGAAGACTTCGACCATGACGCTATTTAACTTTCCCCATGCACGGTTTCTGTGCACGCCAAAGCGTACGTACGTTATATGCTCAGCTGTTCTCTCACGAGAAGAAATGCCTCGATTTCTAATTCGATTTTAAATACCAGGATTGGTTTTAGGCAAATAACTCGCTTACATTAATGCTTTCAATGTCTTTCACTTTACAGGAAATCTTTCGGGTGAAGTGTCATGCCAAGTTGCTGGATTACAAACTCATTTCAGCAGAAATAATAAAAACATTGTGGGAAATTTGATGCTAGGGTCATTACCCTCCCACTACTACACTAATGCCCAACTGCAGGCTAATTATATAGAACTTTGCCTTTCTACAATCTCTACAAACTTGAGGCCAAGACGCCAAGATGTTCCATATGGGTGACGGATATCATGTACACTTTCCCCAGCACCTCTCGTTCATTCATCGCACCTCATAGGTGAAATTGGCTCATTATAGGCGAGTTCCAAGGCTGAAAATCCTGGCTAGACGAACTAAAACATTACGCCATCCAGCCTTAACGTGACGCAGATCTAATTCTAGCTCAGCGCTCGATGTGTGAAGTTCGAAGCGGGCCTGCCTGCAACTGATACCGCTCTGTTATCACAAATAGAGTATGATTCTGTCTGGTCAACACACCAGTCTGACCGTGATGATCAAACGTCCTAAAATTACCCCGACACAGCGCCAGCCGCCCGGGCGTAATCTCTTTAGCCAATCGAGCCCAAAAGGACTTTAGGAATTTTCTGCGACCCCAAGCTTGGACTGTCCTGCATCCCACGTAAAATAAAAGTAAATGACCTGACATGTAGTTTGGGAACCTGGTGTCGATCCTTGAAGTATTTCCAGGAGAAATTTAATTTCAAAACATTTTTAATTATTTAAACTGTTAATAGATTTGTACAAACAACCCCTCCCCCCCAAAAAACAAAAGCAAACAAACAAACAAAAAAAAAAAAACCCAACAAGAGTAAATTGGAAATGAAATTATTGTTATGGTCTGCCAAATATTTTGCATTGTCCTCGCTTCATGAGCTCGTCCTTACTAACTTTTTCATCGAGTTTCGTTCTCGGGAGTTCTTACAGCTTTACGAGAAATCGTCCTGATCAGGACAGATATCCATTTTGTGGGTTTCAAAACAAATTCAGGAATAAACAAAGATTGCACGCATCCCCATCAACCCTTACGATTCAACCCTTTTCTGCCTGTGTGCTGGAAATGATTCAAAAAGCCATCAAAAGTTCAACATTTCAAATTTTAGAGCTCAGTCTAATAAGATTGGACCTAGAAAGAAGTCGGAGACACGTTTGCACTGTTCTACAGAACGTCCCCTGCCGGCCGAACGTTTTCTTTGGTTAAGCTCCAATAAATATGATCGAGGTAAACACTAAATACAGAATTACCAAATCTACTTTCAAGTGCGAGTTTAATTTTATCGTTTAGGGACCGTGTACGTAAAAACACTGGTCTCGAAGTATGTATGTATGCATGTATTTATTTATTAAATAAATAAATAGATAGATAGATAGATAAATAAATAAAAAGATGCTTGGCAACAGAGTTAGCTGCTAGATCATTTCCATATCCAGGTAAGGTCAGGTAAATAAAAATGTTAACATGGCTAAAAATGTTAGCATGTGATCGTATCAGAGGGGTATAAAAGCAACCTATGCGGCAAAACAGAATAAATCTTGATGGAACTAAAACTCGAACACGATCTTTGTGTTGCACTCAATACTCACAAAGAATCTCGGCTTCCAGCAAGGCGCTGCTCCCCCCCCCAGCACTAATATTGTCCAAACTCTAATAAACGCATGTTTTAGTGATCCGTCATATAACATATAACACTGGACAAATTTATACCCTAGCAGGTGCTGGATCCCTTTCCAAATGATCGAGGCAATAAAAACATAAAAATTAGCTTATGTATTATCCTAATTGTCTTTCCGTGACTGCACCGATTTGGACGTTGTAAACGAGCACCCGTGCCCGGCATTCACACTTCAGACGATCATTCAGTGCATTCGTTAAAGGTGTCCATTTGCATGAGAGCGGCCATTTTGCTAACCGTTTTTCCCCCCTTCCATGTTTTTCAAAAGCTGAAAGCACACAGAAAGATCAGATTGTGGTCTTGTTACGCGTGCAAAAAAATAAACATGAAATAATTGCAATTCAGTAAATGTCAGATTTGATCTCCAGAAATCGATCAGAAAGCTTTCTTCAGGTTCCACTGGAATAAATTAGCGACTGAATCCGCGTCCTTCGACGCTTTTAACACCTGTACAACAGACACGCAAGCGAGCTTTTCAGCTCGGGAGGTACACGGGCGTGATTATAGCGGACACGCACCCCGAGGCACACTTTCACCGAGGGAATCGGTAAAGGGTGCGTTTTACAACAGTGGCTCCCTCGTGTCCGTCATCGCTCTTCATGCTCTTCTTCCTACAGGCTCACGTTTCAGCAGCAATCTCTACACCAGCTGGGCTAATACTACACACACACACACACACACACACACACACACACACAAAACTTTTACTTTTTTTGTGTGTGTGTCTGCATGACGCACAGTTTCTTAAAAGAATCCAAATCAGAACCGTTTCGGTGTCTCGACACGATCCAATAATAGGTTTATTACTGGTTTATTATTCAAGATATGAAAGTGGAAAAATAAGAGACGTAGGATTTGAATATAAATAAATGAGTAATAATAATAATAATAATAATAATAAATGGTTTGATTTCGCAGCATGTATTAAATAAAAAATAAACCTGTCGTCTTATTGTAGCAGTTGGACAGTCTGGTCTTATGGTTGTGCTTTGAAATAAAAACGAAAAGATTTGCTTGAAACCATGCCTTCTCAAAACAAGACCTCAGTTATTATTATTATTATTATTATTATTATCATCGTTATTTGATTTGTTTTTTTTTCCCCTAAAATAAAGAATGGTACAAGATGGTAGACCTTTTGCTGCCCTCTAAGTGAAATAAATAAAATACCACAGGGCACTAGGAATAAAAAGCCTCTTCCCGAGTGGATCACAGAGAGAGTAATTTATCATTTGATGTGTTGAAGATCACAAATTATATCGTCGAATTGATTCGTTCCACGTGCCTCGGACGTGCAAACAGACAACGCACACATTTAGCTATGTGTATAACCGCAGTGTTACTTTTTTTTTTTTTTACATTATCCAGTTTACAGGAAGTATGCGAGTGAAATCCCCTCAGTACAGCCGACGTGTAGCTTCAAAAGCAAATAAGAAGGAAAACAAAGCATCTTTATTAAGAATTTCGAGAACGTTTCATGAGTAAAACTGATTACCCGAGGTTATTAAAGAGCATAAACAGACCATGAAAGCAGTTCACGTCTGTAATAAACTCAAATGTTAACTAATCTTGACTGAAATCATGCCCACAAATGACCAGTGTTCACGTTTACACGAAATATTTCTCCGATTTTAGCAGAAGTCATAAGAGATAGTTTCAAACTTCCTAATTTATACTCAGTAACCTGGACTACACATCACTCTACATTACTAGAATAAAACACACATGTGCAGTTATTTGATTTAGGAGTATTTATGCAGATTAATATTTAGGTCTAAATTGAAATTCTAATATTTAATATGTTGACCCTCGTCAAAACGATAACGATCGCAAATTTTTGTACGCTGTTCAAACGTAGCGATTAAGTTCTTGCCTAGAGCTGCGTGTAATGCCAGATTGTGGGACCTTAACGTGCAATGTTACTTTTTCTTTTTGTTTTCATTTAAAATTTCTGTACCTGTTCATTTTATCACAGGGTTATGTACAAAAATAGAAATAATAATAAACAATAGATTTAAACTTGGTCATTTCTGATATACCATTGCTATAGATATTGCAAAAAATTATAAAATTACTCCTAATAATAATAATAATAATAATAGGTGCTAGGTAATGAATTCCAGGTACTAGCATTAATATCAACGTTACTGCTTTAAGAAATTGTATAGTATGTTATTAAATATAGGAGAGGAAAAAAATCCTTTTCTTGAAAAGGTCTTAAACCTTTGTAGATTTCTCAATTATGCTAGTGGCTAGCATGTCGCTGCAACTTTACAGCTTGAAATTTGATTAAAAATATTTTTCAATGTTGATTATTCATTGGACAATGCAAAAAGTGCTGACGTACGTGCTCATTTTCCCAGGTCAAAACTTCATTTGGGCCACAATTTAACTTCCGAATTTTTACTGTAATGTCAGAGAGAACCCTGACTCGAAGAAAACGTCGTGCCAGAGTAGGACCGAAGCTCAGGTTACACTCGATGGTAAACCTGCTCAGGGTTATTATTCCTATATTAGTTTCCATTCTGGTATTTACAGTCCTGCTGTGATCCAGTTTGAACGTTTGCTCTCGGTTACACTTTTTAAGCTGGAAATTTTGCAACGGATTTACTTTGATTATTCCATTTTAGATTCGGTCTCGTACCTGGTGCTTCTCGTGTTTAACGTACAGAGGTTGACCGATCTCTTAGTTACGTTAAAAACCCTTTAGATTTATGAGGTAAGTTCATCTGTGGTGCATTTAGCACTTTTTGCTTTAAAATAAAGCAGCCTCATATCACAAACTCTAACAAAGGTGTTGCAATTATGAAGTAATTATAAAGTATATACTGTACATTTTCTAAAAAACATAAAAATAAAAAAAATACAAAAAAAAATTGTACTTCTTAAATGCTAAAATAGTTTTCTGATCATTTCATTTCTAAGATTTGTAGTTAAATGTCCGGGCTGTAATAAATTCAATGTTAAATGATCCTGCACACGTTTATGATCCAAATAAATATTTTACATTACAAATTTAAAAGGCAACTCTGCATCATTTTCAGACTTACAAAACAATCAGATTATTATTTTTAGGAGGTGAAGTAGGAGCAGCAGTAGTAGCAGTAATAACGAACAACTTGAACTACTCTAGCACCAATTTAAATGTACGCTTTAATTTATAAATAAATAAATAAATAGCACAGTTAATATTTTAGCTCTTTACGGTATTTAAATTCCATCTCTCTAACGTTCTGAAAATCTTTTAGAATACAAAATTAAAACAGAATTGAAACCAAACAATCAGGAAAGTGCTAAACAGCTTTAGGAAATCGACAGAAATGTAAAAAGTGCTGAAATATGATAATTATGAATGTTATGTGTGAGTTATTTTGAGTTGCTATGAAGGTTTTTTTTTAATGGAAATATGTGGATAGCTGGAGTATATTTAAAGTAGAAAGTTTAAATACACTGTTTTAAGTTTATCAAGTTTTTTTTTTTTTGTTGTTTTTTGTTTTTGTTTTTTTTTTTTAGAATTACCCCCCCAAAATTCATCTACTGAATAATTTCCCAATGACGAAATTTTAGTTCATTTTAACCTTTTTAAACACAACCATCTGAAAATAAAATACTTTTTACAACTAAGAACCAAAACTGCCAAATTTAAGAGTCATAAAGTAACAGATTTTATCTTCTGAAAGGGAAAATAAAAGCATCCAATCACATCAAAGTTAAAAATCTATTTCCTGTTGAAAAACAAAAACCTGCCATTACATTACACAGTTTGGCAAAACAAACCAAAGCAAATCGCCAGAAAAAGATGTTTCAGAGCACTGAGTCCTGAGAAATGCACTCAAATCAAAGACTTTCTTCTTGCACGCACACACACGCACACGCACGCACACACACACACACACACACACACACACACACACACACACACGCTCCAAAAGCTCCACAATAGGAACTGATAAATTAGCCACGGAGATGAGTGAGGACCGAAAGGCAAGCGTGAATTAGAAAGTGCTAAACCACACACCTCTCTAACCCTTCACTGAGACATCACACACACACACACACACACACACACGGTTCATTTCATTTCACCCATATGAGCAAAAACAATACAAGAACAATGTCTGACCTGAGCACTGGACGTCCACTAGCTTTTTGGCACACGCTTTCTCCTTACTGTGACCTCCACTTACCACACACACACACACACACACACACACACGCAAAACACACTCTGGCCACTCAGAGCTGCCCTGCCGGGTGTGTGTATGTGTGTGTGTGTGTGTGTGTGTGTGTGTGTGTGTGTGTGTGTGACTGACTCCAGAAGGCTGCTTTACGAGCACATGACGGGCTGCGAAATACCACGAGTGCTTAGCAAAGACCGGGGACGAGCGCAAAGCCAAATCCCAGCAACCTTTCTGCCACCTTTGTAAAAAAGCAATACTCTTTTGCTCTGGTTCATGTTCTGGTAACAGCGTAATAATTTTAAATGTCAAATTTACCACGATTAACACGTCCAAAACTGTCTGATGTTTAAAGGTGGAGCAGTGCTACATTTTCCGAGCATTTTTCCTCTCTCTTTCTTTTACTATGAGTTTTTTTTTCCCCCAACCGTTTTTAAACCTTCCCCGATACGCACTGCGACATTTCGTTTCGCCGCCGGTTTGGGTACTCAAAAAAAAATAAAAATCCTTGCACGTTGGGTTGAAAATAATAATAATAATAATAATAATAATAATAATAAAAAAAAAACAGGAGCACAAAACTTTAAACAGCTACTCGTTCCTGGAAGAGTCCGGGACATGGTACGGGAGATGGAATTGTGTCCTCGCGGCGCCCGTCCTCGCTAGGAGTGACGGTTCTGCAGAATTAACGCGAAGGCCTCGTCCAAAGGAAACACGTGCTCACGTGAAACGGGAGCCATCAGAAGACAGCTGTCCTTATACTGCCTTCAGATTCCTGCTCCTGGAATCCCGTGCGGCCTTCTGCGTCTGGCTTGGGGTTGTGGTTTTTTTTTTGTTTTGTTTTTTTTGGATGTCGTTTTTGTCTTTATTACCCCACGGTTCAGCTCCAGAGCTCACCGGTCACTGGTTTGTACTTCAGGTCTGGGCGCCTGTTACAGGTCAACTCGTATAAATAAAATAAATAATCAAAAGCAGGCTTTGGGTGCTTCTGAATGGTAAAAAAAAAAAAAAAAAAAATTAATTAATTAATTAATAATAAAAAAAAATGAAACAAAATCCCACAGGGACGAGCAGTGTCTTCACCTGACTGTTCCCCTTATCCCCCTGTTCTGTTTGTCTGTCTGTCACTAAACATCTGCGCTTGTTTTTCCGTGTCCAGGTTTTACTGGCCCCAGCCATGTGTCTCACTAAGAGACGAGTGATCAGGATCGTTCGTGATGACGAACAGAAGCACTGACGGCATGAGCGACGGCTCACACACGAGCGACAGACGTGCGTCCCTGCAGGCGGTGAATACGACCCCCCCCCCCCGACACCCTTCACATCCAGTGCCAGTTTGATTGCGAAAGTTCGTTCACTCATCTACAGTAAGCACTTTATCAGGGTCAGGGTCAGGGTCAGGGTCAGGGTCGGGGGTGGGATGCAGAACTACACCCTGGACGGGACATCATGGCAGCGTGTGCGCTCGGTTTTGTCCAGGCAACCCACATCACCAGGACGTGGAAGAAAATGGAGATCCCAAGCAGACACACGGAGAACACGGGCGGTAACCCGAGCTCAGGAACAAACACTGGACGCTAAAGAGCGGAGCCACAAGACTAGCTAAACTAACTCAAGTCTTTTGTTCTTCTCGGATTTTCCTGGTAAAAAGATACAGGGTGTTATGAGCTCTGCGTTCCAATCCCACTAGGAAACAAAAATCCTTTAACGGCCGCGATCACAAAACGACCGGCTTAACGTTTTCCGTGACATCGCCGAAGGTTTCCGGGAGGGATTTTGAGATATTCAGGACAAGGCGTTTTGTTATTGTGTAGGTCATTATTAGCAAAAGGAAATTAGATCAGCAGGAACCGTTACGACTCACGTTACATTAGTTTTGAGGTGCGTGACCACTTTAAGAGCCACCGGAAAAGGTTTTTAATTGTTTTTTTGTAGGGGGTTTTTTGAGAAGCGAGGAAGTTTTCATCGTGTTTCAGGTGTTTGATCACTGGAAAATTTTTTAATGAAACTTGGGTTTCAAAAAAAAATTAAAAATACATTCTTTATGAACCAGTGTTTTCATTGTATTAACACTTAAGATTTCGAACTGTGGTCGTGTGTTAAGGTTTTTTTCTTTTTTTTAATAGCTGAAGCCCTAAATGATCCTCCCACACTCTTTAAACACTTTCTAGACACAATTAAAGACATAAAGAAAATATTTGCGAGCATATAGCGAGGTGAATTTTGTGTCGAATTTGTACAAACGTCACATTTATAGCGAGTTCTGCTGCTACGGGCGAAGAACTGGGATGTTGGCGAATGCTGGTTGCTTCTCCCCAACCGTATGCGTCGTAGCCAGCAGCCAATCACAACCAAGGTTAAACGAATAGGGCGTTCCGATTGGCCAGACTCGTTCCTCCAGCCATATTTTTTTTTTTTTTTCAGTATCCCCACACCGGGTTTTCGTAAACAACCCTACGTGTTCTTTGTCTCTTGTGTAAATATGATCTACACTGTACTGTATTTTATATATTATTAATATTTTACTACATTTAAATTTATATTTATATTTTATAATACCGGAGAAATCCCCAAAAAAACAAAAAACAGATATATTTGATTAGCGATATTCAGAGCAAAATGTGAACCAGTGGGGAATGTGATAGAGCAGAGGATTACTGTACTACATATTTCCCCCTAACTTTTATTTCACTGTTATATTCGAGCCACTCATCGGTTGGTGGACGTCCCAGGACGTCTCATAAGGACCATTTCATGACATGTAGAAGGGTTCATTTAAAAAAAAAGAAAGAAAGAAAGAAAGAAAGAAAAAAACAAAACACACCTGTTTTCAGGTTCACCGAGTCTGCATCATCATTAAATCCAATGGAGATATTGTTCCTGTTATCATAAGGTGGCCAATAAAACCTGTAATAAAACCTGAAATTCTTTGGACTTGCTCTGTACTGCATGTTAATCATCATCATAATAATAATAATATAGGTATTGGAACATAACCTGCATTAAAAGATCAAACCCTCACACTCGCAACACAATGATTTTAATTTTTTTCTGCACGCTTTTTTTTTTTTTCTCTCCTTCACACGATGCAGTGTAGAACGAGCTCTCGGGATGCTCTCTCGAATCCCGATTTCACGTCCATATCAGCATGACGTTTTACAAAACACGTCCGTTTAAACTGTAGACAGAGTCCATCCCAAAGTCCTTACTGCCTGTCATCGAATCCTAATCCACGGCGCCCATTACACACGCATTAGGCTTATAGTAAATGTTGAACAGCTGGGTTAAACATTTCCCAATCGAAACAAACACACACACACACACACACACACACACACACACACACACACACACACTCCAAGAACCGGCGATATATTCTATTCTTTCTAAACCGACAATGGTGCAAAGTCACGTGAGGGTCCATAACGCCATACGCTTTACACACTGGATACAAAACACGCGCACGTATCATCCGATACGCCTTGCTTACTTTAGACGAGTGTGTACGGGGTGTTCAGGGGACAGGATAAACAATATTTAACCCAGGAAAACCCAGACCACCTCATGATGACGGGAAAAACATCTCCATTGGGTAAAACGATGATCCAGACTCAGTGAAGCCAAAAACAGGACGTTTTTTGGGTTGTTTATTTGTTTTAAATGAACCCTTTCCTACCACATGTCATGAAATGGTCCTTATGAGACGTCCTGGGACGTCCACTAATGTCCACCAACCAATGAGTGGGTTGAGTATAAGTGTGAAATAAAGATTAGGGTGAAATATGAGCTCCAGGGTTAAGGATGCATGATATAGGGTGTAGTCCCAGCAAAACTGTTGCACTGCGTCAAAATAAACAAACAAACAAGTGATAATTTAATTAATTAATTAATTGATTGAAAAATTCATCTACAATGTCCAGAAAAAATTACTTTGACAACTAAAAAAAAAAATAATAATAAATAAATAAATAAATAAATAAATAAACAATAATGATAATAATAATAATAATAATAATAATAATAATAATATTTAACAAATGTATAAACTTGTAAAGAATGAAAATTTAAAGATCCAGAACAAAATGTGAACATTAAATCGGCTGCTGTCAAAGTTAATCAAAATTGCTTTTTGGTGTTTTTTTTGTTTTTCCCTTATGTTAAAAATGTGCATCGCGCCAATTTATGACAAATTCATGGATTTTTTCCCACCAGTTTGTTTTTCGATCTAGTACAAGATCAACATCAAATCTGTTGCTTTCAGACATTTTGCACTCGTTGCAGAATTTTTTTTTTTTTTTTTTTTTACATAATGAGGTTCACAATATCTCAAAAAACATAGCATCATCATAGGTGTAAATAATAATAATAATAATAACAACAACAACAACAACAAATAATAATAATCTCCTCATATTTAACCAGATGCAAATCATATAGGAGTCGAAGAAGATCGAACATATTAATGCTGCGAAGATGATTTTGCAGCATTAACATGTTTATCGCGTGCTCGTAAAATCATTCTTCACATGCTCATAGAATATACACGACGTAATCTGCTTGAAAAAACATACAAACAAATGATTTACTCTGGGTTAAAAGTCCCACAGGAATGTTTATGTTAGTGAGGACCGAAGTCTGACTTTGAGGACTAAAACATCGCTTCAACAGGAACTTGGGTCAAAGTGAAGTGAACGCTCATTCACTCTTTATTAATTATTCTCTTCTCCAGAATAGCAGAGAAGGAGATAAGTGATCACGTGTAATGACCATACCTTAAATAATTTTAAAAAAAGAAAGAACGAAAAGAAGAGTATAAAGTGAAGTTAGAGCCGCAAGAGCGTCTGATTTTCTTCTGTCTATCTGTGTGTGGGAATGATCCGCGTACTTTCCTTAAACTGATTAAACATCAGAAGAAAAGTTATTTATTTTCCCTAGATTTGAGGGGGGTTTTCCTTTGGTTTTTTTTTGTTTTTTTAACTTTCATCTGCCACGACAATCCCTACGGAAACCTTACCCCAAAGCGATCCCGTTCCCACACCAGTCTGAGGCTGAGATCCGAATAGGGTTAAATGATGACCGCGAAGCAGAAGGACGCTGCGACTAGGACCAACACATGACCATGTTTTAAACATATTTCGCACCAGTGTTCAGGACTGTACTCGGGAGTCAACGTCACTGTCTGGGCACATCGAAAGGGCGCACATAAAACCTTGTCCATTAACTTATCCTGGGGTTTTGTCGATATCTCGGATTCTCCCAGTGATTTGGACCTCAGCCTGTCACACTCACATCGATGAAATTGAACAGCTTTAAGCACAAAACGTGCCGTTTAGTGTGTTATTCGAAGTGAACTACACAAGCTTCATAGAGCACTCAAATGTGTACTTTTTCCTATTTTGAGGACCCTGCACCAAAAAAAACAAACAAAAAAACCCCCCCAAAAGACAAAAAACGGGCCTTCTGAGGCGACGTCTGAGCTTTTAGACAGATCGAAAACAAACCTGTCTTCACGTCTGTCAAACCTCAAGTGCCTGGGAGTAATATTTATGAATAATTATAGATATTAAATCCTACATAAGCCTGGCGTTAGAGACGCAGCACCGAGCACGTTGACACGGAATGAGCCGGACCTTCCTAAAGCACGTCCGTGTCCACTAGATGGAGCCGAGAGATTTTTCATCCCCCGTCGAGCGTCAGTCATGCGCGTTGCACGGTGTGAGAAATAAAAGCCCCAGGTTCTTGCACCTCCACCAAAGAAAAAAAACAAAAAACAAAAAAAAACAAAACACGCCTGTAGGAGCTTTACACCGACAAGCCATAAGTCATCAGTCAACAAGAGTGCTGTGTCGATGAGCGGCTCTGGATTAGGTGCCCGGTGTGGGATGTGTGTTCAAGAGGCGGTGATTTACAGCGAGCAGATCACCGCCGGACACCCGGGTCAACTCGCAGGCGCTTGCTCCAAATGCGTACACGGCTCAAAGGCGACGAAGGGAGAATTTCATCTTTGACAAACCAACAGCGAAACATATTAGTGGAAATGTTGTAGGGGGTTAAAAAAAACAAGCAGGCTGTCATTCATGGGACGGAGAAAGATCCGGACACTGAACGTATTGGGAAAACCTTCAGACTCTTAGGTTAGGTGTAGACCGAGGAGCAGTAGCATGTCTGCCGTACAAGCCCCTGTGAATGAGCTTTTCCCACGAAAAGGTATTAATTACAAAGACTCAAATCACTGCTGTTCCAGAAAAGGAATCAAGACCTTTCGAGCAAATCAGGAAATCCCCAGCTCCGTGCTTCCATTGGATTCTGTCTCATTCTTCCCAAGGAAAAGCTTCGGACTTTTCGGCCTTTCATAGACCGTAGAAGATGATGTTATGAAATGGTCCTTATGAGACCTCCTGGGACGTCCACTCTCGTAGTGCCCACCAACCAGTGAGTGGGTTGAATATTAGAGTGAAATAAAAGTTAGCGGGAAATGTCATACCCAGGGGTGACGGCATGTGGACCTGTGGTGTAAATACCCAGCATGCAGCGCGGTGAGGAAACGTGGTGCTGGGTGAAGCGTCGCCCCTGACAGTCAGGGAGAAAAGCTTGGGAGTGTACACCTGCTCGCTGACACTAACGTGTCACTTGCTTGAGCTCTGGATCACGCTGCAGGTCTCGGGGTTTTGGCTCCGTTGTCGTTTGGCTCGATGTCTGGCCTGACGCCGCTGAATTAACCTAGCCGGCAGGTCTCGCCATGATCTGCGGTCAGAGCTGGCACGCCAATACAAACTCGCACTCTTCGCCCGACCTGCTATTTACTGGCTCGAAAGCAGGCTCGAAATGCCCATGCGTGAATTTTATCCTGACAATTTCATCTCTCAGTAAAGACCATTACCCGGACTGGTCTTAAACAGATTAACAAACCGAACCTTAAACGCCTTGCCCTGTCGTCACGTAGCTCCTGCACCAGCGCACCCAGAGAGGCCATGTTGTTACGGATACTTGGACCGGACTCTGGGTTTCGCTTGTAAGTCGGGGGATATTTTAAAATACGCCCCACGTATCATCATCATCATCTGATCTGGGGAAAACAAGCTCCGGAGCTCTTGGCATTGCTTCCTGACAAGTGTGCGCGCGGGAAAAAAGTGTTCGGGAATAGATGGGAAACCGACCTCGACATGAAGGGTGAAATACAAGAGGTGGAAAGCTATTCAACAACAATTCGAGAACAGCAATAATAATAAATTGACTTCTTAAACCTTCAAACACTTTTGATCCTTTTGGCCCAGCATATGCCTTCGATTTCATTCAGAGTGACGCTGTAAGGGCATCCGGGGCCCGGGTAGCATTTTTCCCATCTGTCAGCACTATCAGACGTCAGTAACCAATCAAGTCACAGCTTTGCCCAGCAACGTGCTGTCGGTGGCCAATCGGGTCACGGCGCCTCGTCCACCTGCTCCTCGGCCCACACATGGAAAACTATGCCTGCTCCTATATGCCTGTTCCCCTCCCTTCCCCCCGCAGCGGCTCACTGAAAGTGATAGCGCACTGGCTCGTGGTCTCAAACTCGCTACTGAACCTGTGACGGGACGTGACCTTCAAATAAATAAATAAATAAACACACACATACATGGGAAGATGATTAAAGACTGTCCGCAAGGGTTTTTATTTGAGGACAACTAGGAACTGGGAACTGTATGTTTTGCTTGTATGGGGGGAAAAAAAATTAAATGTATAAGGGGTAAAAAGTAGCAAAAATCAAATCAATGGTTTTCAACGACGACAACAACAAAAAAAATTACAAAAATAAACGTCAAATAAAATGAAATTGAAATGAATTTCCAGGTTAAAACTAAAAAACAAAACAACAACAACAAAAGCTACAAATCAGCTTAAAGGTGTGATAATTGCTAGGATTCTTTTTACTGCTGGTTTTTAATTCTTCGTGCGAGGGCATCACATGGCCAAGGGATCCTTTCGAAACTGGAAATGTATTTTTAATTACCATAAAAAAAATAAATAAATAAAAAAAAACAGGAGTAAAGGCACTTGTGAACGTCCTAATTGGTCATTAGCCTAATTTGCATGTGAGTGTTATGACATCACTATAACGCTAACTCAAGTTGAACTCTCGTAGATTCTAGGGGCGGAGCTTCATCTACATGGACAGGAATGAGCTTCAAGAAGTAACAAAAAAAAAAAAAAAAAACCCATAGCATCCTGATATCATAATGTACAATGTTACAATTTTTTTTCAACTGTAAATGCTTCATATTAGTTTCCCGCCGTTTCAACATTCTCAACGCAGCACTACTATTTTTACCCAAACATGCCGTGCGTTGCAAAAAAACAAAAAAAAAACAACAAAAAAAAGCGATGTTTAACCTACTCGTTAAACGCAACTTGTTTTTCGCGTCCTCACGTTCAGTTCGACTCGAGGGACTAAAACAAAACTGCACCCTCCCTTGGGTGCTGATTTCTGACTTTCTTCACCCAGATAAGCGGTAATTCCTAAAACAAATAAATAAATAAAAAGCGCGTCACATTGATCCACGTGTTCATGGATCGGTTCTGAACGTGACAGGTCGGACGAGACGTAAACCAGGACCCAAACGAGAGGACTCCAGGAAGTTGGATAGAGACCCAAAGAGATGGATTACACGTAGCGGGATAAGATGGATAAAGCCGGGGGAAGCCAGGAGACCACGGGGTTAAGGAGGACGCGCAGGAAGAACGGAGACTCACCAGAGACGGTTGCTTTTCCATCTGATCGGTTTCTCATCTTCTTCTCGGGTGAGCAGCGGTTCTGGGGGCGGAAACGCCTTGTCAGTGAGAGAGCTTGGGCAGCCTGGTTCAAGTGGACAGGAAGTTACATCGGGAACTCAAACAACCGTGGTGAGCGGAAAAGCATCTCCACACACACGTGAAAGTGCTACAACAACAGAAGAGCACCTCGGGTTCCACGTGGAACGCATGTACGGGCTCATGCGACGGTTCTACTGGGATATTATTTCATCAAGCAGACTGTCAGAGGTCTTCTGGTTTTCTTTGCAACTGGAGCTAGTGGTGTTAGCTAACGTAGCTAACAAGTAAGGGAAGATCACAACGACCAGCTTAGCATTGTACAGGGTGCATCACACCTTCGCCTCGGATGGCATACCCGCGTGTAACACTTTGGTCAAAATAGGCACGGAGAAAACGTACAACCTACCGTAGGTTTCCATCTTCCATCAAACTTAAGGCCATGCCTCCTACCTGAGTTTGATCCCTGTGTGTGTGTATGTGAGTTTTGTGTGTATGTGAAGGAGAGAGACACACCAAGCTATGTGCTGAGGAAGAAAGTGATGGAGCTACGACTGTTTTTAGCTCCGTGACGCCCGTTTGGACATATTTATAGCTGGCAGTGTGTCACACAGTGTCAGAAACCGCATGAACAAGTGTGTTCTCGAGACACCCAAGAACCCGAGACTCTCCGAGATAAGTGCGTGATGATTTATGCGTGCAGTTTGCACAACATTAAACCACAGGCTGTAAGGCTGTTAGCTACTTTAGCCTTGTACATAAGGTCCCGGGTGGAACTAAACAAAGCATGGACGCTTTGATTAACACGTGGGCGGTTTTTTATTTTGGTCCGCTTATTTGTTCCTGACTCTGGCTGAGCTGTCGGGCTTCGGGTTTAATTTAGCTCCAGTGAAGTGGAAGCCCGGGTTATCTAGCGGAGCGGACGCAGAAGAAGAAGAGGCACTGGTCTGTGTCTGCTCACGGAAGCCTGACGACAGCTGGATCCGACTCTCCTTGCACGCACACCCACACAGACACACACACACTTCTGTCCCACACAAACGCCTCTCTTAAACCCCACCCCACACACATCCTGTGTAGAGATAATGATTATGCGGTTAAATATGTAACACGGGCCCAATTAGTTAACACGAGCTAATAGCTCCCGCCTCCCCCGAGCCCGCTGATTATCCATTATGGCAAATTAACCTGCGCGAGGCGGCGCACCAGGATAACGAGCGTCCACGTGCTGCGGAATTCCAATTTCGGAAGGAAGTTTAATCATTGAAACAACACAAACTACTGGCGTCGGTCTACCAAGAGGAGAGCCAGAGTGGATTTTGATGCAAATCCGAGCCTCTGGAGATCTGTCTGTCTGTCTGTCTGTGTCTGTCTGTGTGTGTGTGTGTGTGTGTGAGTGTGAGAGATTAGGGAACCCAGGGGAGAGGAAAGATGCAGACAGAGATCTTCCCTGCTAGCCATAGCCACGAGCCTTGTCATTACTCCGTCGTCTGCACCATTAACCACGGCACCATGGACCCCAGAGACAACACACTGCTCAGATAAGAGTGCGAGAAGCATGACCCACACACACACGTGCACACACAGGCTGCTAATGATAATGATAACGATGATAGTAATACTTCCAGAGGGAGGAACATCCAATCAAACACACCTCGCACCGTTGTTAAGTTCTTGTGTTACCGTTTCACACTTTATCCATTCTATCAGTTTAGTCATCACCTATTTTTACACCATTAATCTCCTCATGTCGTGACAGCTAGCAATCCAGGAAGGCGTCCTCTGGGACAAGGGCATGTTTGCAAACTCGGAGCTCAGCGGACGATCCGATGGACTGCCTGGGTAAACGGGATCGCCACTGTGAACAACAATCGAGGTGACATAAGTATTTGAATGGATACTCAGCGCTACACTGGATCCCAGTAACTGCTCTGACAGAGGCGTGACGACGACCGAAAAAAAAAAAGCCGTAGGTGGAAATAATTGTGAGAAAAATATTCTCTTGTATAAAAGTGGGTGGACTGAATTACAGGTTCTAGGGCTAAACCTGGAGTGCATCATCTAAAGTTACGCAAGACTCCTTCAGATCTTTAGAGGGATGGCTGAGAAGATCTGACCCACTTCAGTAAGTGTGTGTGTGCGCGTGTGTGTGTGTTGATGTTATGCAAGGTGAACTGTAGGAGGGCATGAGTCACCCAGTTTCAAAACTACTGTATGAGTCACCAGTGTCACCCTGTGTCTCAGTACTCACACCTGGAGCTCTGCAAGGAGCATGGGCAGAATAAATATCACCTAGAAAAGGATTGCCATAGTTCTATCAAAAGTCTGACAAATCTGAAGCCAAAACAGATGAAGCAAGATGACAAACAACTCAAAACACACACACACACACACACACACACAAACAAAGAAAACCAATCTAAAGCAACCCTATGTGCCTAGTTAGGACCTCCAGCAAAAAACATCTGAATGTTACCAAAACAACCAAATCTGCACCAAGATCAAGCAAAATAGCACCAAAAACAAAGCCAAGTACATCAAGAATGAGCAAACCTGCATCGAACCAACCTAAACTGCACAAAAATCACCCACGCTGCACCAGAAACAAGCCCAAATACATCAAGAACAACCAAAACTGCACCAAAGGCAAGAAAAACTTCAAGAACAACTCAAACTACACAAAAAAACAACCCAAACTACACCAAGAACATCCCAAAGTACACAAAAAACTCAAACTGCACTAAAGCACTAACGCAAACAGCACTAACAACAACTCAACCAGCATCATGACCAACCCAAACTAACAAAAACAACCCAAACTGCACAAACAGTAAGTCAAACTACAACAACATCTCCAAACCGCATCAAGAACATCCCAAAACTGCACAAAAAACTCAAACAGCACTAAAGCACCGACCCAAACAGTACTAACAACTCAACCAGCACCAAGACCAACTCAAACTACACAGAATAACAACCCAAACTACATAGAAAACAACCCAAATTACACCAACAGTAAGCCAAACTACACCAAAAGCAACCCAAGCTGCGCCAAGAACGTCTCAAACTGCATTTAAAAAAAGTTGGACTGCACTAAAACAACCAAAACTGCATCAAGAACAGGTCAAATTGTACTTAAATCACGTAAAAAACTGCAACAAGAACCCAAACTGTACTGAAAAATAAAAGCGAATTCAGAACAAGCCAACCACAGCAGACAAACTACCCCATGCCATGGAAAATAACTCACACTGCACTCAAAACATCCCAAACTCTACTCAAAACGGTCACTAAAACTCCTCATGCCACGCCAACAACTGCTGAGAGAAAAATCACTATCACTACACAAGCACCTAAACTAACTGATCACATAAAATTGGCAATTAAACACAACAGATCCGACGAGTCCGTCCCCCCGGGGTAACGTTAGCTGGCTAGCCAAGTCGCGTTTTTGGTTTTCCTTTTTTCATATGAGCAAGCTGCAGGCTACGAGATCGCAGTTCTTCCCTGTACAGGCCCACAAAATGTCACGAAGAGGAAGGAACAATACAGCACATGAATTAGGAAAGTAGCTAAATTATAGCATGTTACTAAATCTTAATAACACGCGGAACTCTGGGGCTTCAAGTGTAAATACAGAAATTCATTTGTAGCCTCAGTTCTGGTTTTAACACCAATGCGTTTATTGTTTTGACCTCATCAGTTTTATGAAAATATTACTACATTATTAATTCCGGTGTTGAATTTTGGCTCCTTGGTTTTATTATTTAATAAATCCTGTTAACGTCAGTGCACTTAATCCAAAAGTTTGTGGTTTGTTCACACACGTTAAATAACGTTAGATAAAGGAACCATATCAGACAACTGGTTCCCACTTCCACTGACTAACAGAAGGAATCCCGACCCTGACCGGGTTTAACTCGTGCCCAGTACACACACGTGTATGTGCTCCCAGTACTTGTAGCTGATGAAGAACACTGCCCGGCAGTGCAAGACGCTAGCCTGAACCCGAAACCCAGTCTGAATCCCGATTCTTTTTAAACGATTCTTGCTGTCCTTTGTTGCCCCACAAACAAATCTGATGTGGCCATTAATTCAACGGCTAATACGGTGAGGAGTTTTTGGCACGCCTGCCTGGTTTTATATTACAGAAAGGTGATCCCAAATGTGAGAGAAGGACAAGCTGTTAGGGGTCCTGCAAAGCCCTCGTAAAGCTAAGCGTATCTGTCACCACCCGGAAGGCGGAATTCGTTAAGGAAAAATCTCATTCGGACCATCGACCGTAGGGGTTCAGGGAAGGACACGCCATCATTTTCGGAACACTTTTCCACACTGAACATATTGGTCTTCGGTATATTAACGAATGCAATTATACACTCCCCTCCCCGGTCTAACAGACCTCCATTTAATGGATATCGGAAGCAACGGACAAAATCTGGGGCAGCGGATTCAGTTTGAAAGTCCTGCTCCATACGGAAAGGAATTGAGGCAACACTGGACACGACCTCGATTAAACTAAAAATGTTGATTTTACAGAATTATAGTGTATATTGGACAATCGGCAACAATGGACCCATGTTCCCCCTTTTTATCCATCAAACCGATGGATGAGTTCTTGAATGAAGCGGCATCCTCGTTTACTGAAAACAGTCAGGACGTTAACGTGTAACGCGTACAGAACACTTTGCATTATTGTGTTATTGCGCCGCGTATAGTAGGCGGATTTTAAAAAAATGGACAGGGTCTCCGGTATTTGTAAAGCTGTAACCGACATCTTTTTCGGTGTCCTGGCTGCGTCTGTAATCGTATTAAGTTAAAAAAAAAAAAAAACGGAGACGAACAAAAGAGAGACTGGAGAACGAACGACTGTTTGTAGCTCCTATGACGCAAGTGATATCTTGCGAGTCTTGCGGCTGTTCCGCCACATTAAACCTGGCACTGTTTTGTTTAAGAGTGGAGAGAGGTAACTCTTTCCTGACAGGAACTCCATGGGGGTTTCGAGTGTCCCTGGAAGCCTGAAATAAGTAAGTAAGAGTGCTGATATCAGTGCATTGTGGGAAATTAGCTCTGTCATTTATCCAACAGCCGCCAGAGGTAGAAGTCTTGGCACCGATCACACTGTTTTCAACTGTCAACAAGTCAACAAAATGTTGCCTGCTTGTGGTCACCCAGCGTGTGGGACATGGCCAAGGCGGGAGGTCATGTGACCGAGAGGAAACACACGGGACAGCATATCAGGCATTGCTGGCCATTAATGTCAATGCGCGGGGTGAAATCTAAAATTACAATCAGGGTAAACTTGTAACTTGTAAAATTATAAATTAACCCCCCTGGTGCCATCAAGCACACCTGCTGGGCAACAAACGCAGCGCCGACACTTGGGAAAATTTATGAAATGGACACCTGGCAGAGAGTCACAGGAGGTTTTTGAGAGGCCAGTGAAAGGCAAGGTCAGTTTCGCCAAGAACCGAAACGCCTCTTTGTGTGTGTGTGTGTGGGGGGGGGGGGGTTCTAACTGGGACAAGCATGGTGATGTGGTGGCGTTTCTGTACCATAATGACTTTGCAAATCATCATCTTAAAGGTTGAGCCATGTGAGGAGCTTAGAGACGAGAAAATCCAGTGTACCAACTTGTGAATTTGTACCCTGCTCCCATACCCTTCTTTCCCTGACAGCAAAACTATTAATGCCAGCGACGGCAACAGGTGAGGACAGAACATAAATTATCTATGAAACAGTACGGGTTTTGTTAGTGTAAGGGAAACTAAAACAGATGCATGCAAAGTCCATCTTCATGGCCAAAGTTGCAAGATGCACATTTATTCTGACCCCGTTACACACCATCGCAGGAACTGCATGTTTATTAACGGTTCTTTTAGGGCACCATAAATCCGATCATACATCTGCGTCTTCGTAGCGCTCAGAGCCTGCGTACGGTGTTTTCATTCAATCAATCAGCAGCGGTCTCTCGGTTTCACCCTGTGCTCCATGCATTTATTAATGCCCGGTGTGACTTTGCACCCGTGCCCCTGTTTTTCGTGGGTGAGTGGCAGGCGGGCTGCTCTGCTGACAGCGGGCCGTTTTCTCCGCATGCACGTCTTTGGTTTCAGCGGAATGTGTTGGAGAACCCCTCCCTGGCGAACGGACTTCCATATCACTTGCGGAATACGGAGAGACAAGTTTGGAGCGGTGGCCTGTGCTAACAAAGTGACATTTACAAGGTTGGAGACGAGTCCGAAGGTGGATGCGACGAGGAGACGTGTTAAACCAGGTTGTTAAATATGAGGAATGGTTTGGCCTTTAACTGCAACAGGACACACATTGCGTTCTGTAATGTTTGGGGGTGGGGGCAGGACATAGAAGTACACCCTAATTTCCAGGTAGCCCACTGTTCTCTAGAACGTATACAGTATGCCCCACCCCCAGAGGTAGGATTTACTCTACAGTAGCAGCAGTAAATATGGTTCATCAGAGGATTCTTGGCTCTCCATTTTCCTACATGCTATTCCCTTTCCCAACCATTGTTTGCCTAAGAATAAATCATTTGGAGGTTTTTTTCTTTTTGGGTTGCTTGGTTGGTTTATCAGGGCGGAGTTTGTTTGAGTTTGGCGGTTATGGGAGGAGCATTTTTGAAGGTGTTTGGGGATTTCCAAAGGTTCAATTATGGTGCTCCCACAGACATAGCAAGAACGTGATTACAGTTGTACCCCGCTTAACAAACACCCAACAGAACGAACGTTCTGCATAATGAACGCCGCCGTAAACGTGTGTGTGACTCGCAGAACGAATGCGTTTCGCACAATGAACCGCGCGTCGCACGTGAAAAGTCGAGTTCTACATTTTAACAAATGGCCAAGAAAGGAGGTGTTAGTGGGAAGGCCAGAAAGACCCTTACCATCGAAATGAAAAAAGAAATCATTGAATTTCTGGGCAAGGGCTACCACTCTGGCTCCTTTTTTTGTGCTCTTCAAAATCAGCAAGTCCACCATTGGGACAATCTTAGAAAAAAAAAAAAAGAGCAGATTGTTCAAGCCAAGGTGGCTAAGGGAATGACCAGGATGTACCGTAAGGGGGTCAGAAAATCACTCATAGATGAAGTGGAAAGGCTCCTGATGGTCTGGATGAATGAGAGGCAATGAGAGATGAAGGCGGATCCAACAAGCCAGGAGCTCATCTGTGAGAAGGCCTGGGTCCATCTATGAAGAACTGAAGAAAGGACAGGCAGGTTCAAGCTCACAAGCCAAAGGAGAAGTGGAGAAATTCAAGGTCAGCAGGGGGTGGTTTCACTGTTTCCAGCAAAGAAGTGGAATCCACAGTGTGGTCATGCATGGAGAGGCAGCCAGTGCTGACAAAGATGCTGCTGAGAAGTTTGCTGAGGAGATCCAGAAGCTGGTTCAGGAAGAAGGCTACAGCCCTCATCAGCTGTTCAACTGCGACGAAAGTGGCCTCTTCTGGAAGAGAATGCCCAACAGGACTTACATCACCAGAACAGAACAGGGCCCGGTTTCTCGATAACGTTCACTCTTAGCACGCTAAGAAGACTTTTAAGATATATCTTACGAAAGTTGTTTACTTTTCTAATAGTGTTTCCCGAACTGTCCCTTAGGAAGCCTCTTAAGCGCTGCCTCTTACGTCCGACGTTACGAGGCGCTGTCCACAGTGAAGGCGCTGATATCGATTGCCCAGGAATCGATTTTTCGCGCCTTTTGCATGACACAGAAACACAGCACATTCTATGCTGCTCTGCTGTAGCTAATGAATAGCTTGGTACGTTAGTGCTGTTGGCTGGAACGTGGTGGATTCGCGGTTCGAGGCTCATGCCGGACAATCTGTGTGAGAGCTCATTTTAGGTTCAGTCTAATCCTGACATGCATTTATTTTTTTTCTGCCCGATCCCGACATGCATTTATATGTTTCTGTCCGATCCCGACCCGAACCCGATTGGAACGTTAACGTTTGTCTGAAACAGGCGCTGCTAAGTGATTATAATGAGACTCTATCATGCATTTGCCTACACAGCGCGCGCGTTCTGCGCTTCGAAATATTTGTCCGAACCCAGCCTGACCCGTTGGGTCCCGTCGGGTATCCATGCTGTACCTCTAATGAAGTTCTCAGTAGCAGAAAACCGTAGTGCTGCAAGCAGCTGGACATCGGGACTTAATGTGAAATTAATGGCACCATGATTTATACGCTCTTAACCACCAGAGCCAAATCGTTTGCCACCTGCATGAAATAGGCTAATCAAAAGTCACTCTATTAGTTCTAATATAATATAAAATAATTTTTAAATGGGCCTACAGTATATTCCATCATTAATACAACATTGATAACGTGCCTTAATTTGACGTGCATACACTGCTAAAGACTGCTGCTCAGTGGCGGCCACTAGCGTCTCGAGCTGAAACAGCGCTAAG
>JAQMCW010000023.1:30591738-30616584 GCA_030068335.1 Chrysichthys cranchii | reverse complement strand
CCAATAAACTTCATTTCACTTCTCAAATATCACTGTGTGTGTCTCCTATATGATATATTTAACTGTAATGTTTTATCTTAACAACCAACGATTTATACAGGAAAATCATGAAGATTAACAAGGTTGCCCAAACTTTTGCATCCCACAGTATGTCGCAGTTATCTGTGCTAATAAATGGAAAACAATTACAATCGGACCTTTAAAGAACGGAAAGGAAATTTCAGCAGATCACGGCATCTTCCCCTACACCCTTCAAGGAATCATCTCTCCTGAAGTTTAGTGTTATTGGAACAGACACCAGGTCCTCAAAAGTTATAGAGCAATTCTGCCATCTACTGGTAAATGCCCCAAAATGACACTTTTACCTCCAATTTTACTGCACATTTCACTTATTGAAATGGTCACATGACATCCAGATCCAGCCCTACTTCTGAAAACTCTTTCCCTCAACCACTACCCCTGGCTCACCCCCCACTGTTGCCATTGTTGCCCAATCTTAAGCGCTTGATGCAGCTTGAGGTGTTAGATGGAAAATGATTACCGTAGTTGTTTCTTCTCACACGCAAATCCAAACAATGACATGACAGAAAAAAGAAACATCTAAAGGAAGGACTTGTGTTCCAACCAAAACCACCCAACCAAAGACATGGGTTTTGATACTGTTTTTAAAGGGCTACTCTCATACCATTTTGAACACACCCTTCCTGACTTTCCTCTCACCATTTCCCTTCGGTTTCATCCATGTCGCCATTTTATGGGCAAAGCTCATCATTTCTCCAGTTCACAGTTTTCATCGTCATCATAAGGGCCGGTCTAAGCCTCTGTGCGTGATTAAATAATGAATGAATTAATTAATTAATCGTGGACTTGTCGATTTGCCCTCAACACATTTTACCTCCGCCAAGGATGTTTACGATTTCAGTGTGGTTTGTTTGTGGTCAGACTGTAAACAGGATTGCGCAAAATCTACCAAATTTTGGTAGATATCCAAGAATTTTTTTGGAAAGGTGTAGCCTGGGCCAAGGAAGAACCCATTAAATTTTTGGACCAGTCATGGGGAAGATCCATGAAATGTGGTTCGCGTTCACCAACGTTGAGAGACATAGCATTTGTCCTTGGTGGAAGTCTGCGCTCAGCAACGCCATATGTTTTAAGACCCAGTAGAGGATAGCAAACAGAGCCACCCTGTAGAAATGCGATGTCTCCAATGGAAACATATCCACACGTATACAGTGGATGCGGTTACAGATGTGCGTATCACAGAAGAGTCGAGAGTTGTCCTTAGCGGAGGTCTGTACTCTCCTAGGTTCCTTTTATTTCCTTTCTGGTACTGGTTTAACATGCCTTTGATAACATGTCCTCTAGATTTTCCCATTTTTTAATCTCTTGTTGGCACCATTCCAACAGTATACCCTTGAGAACTTTCCCATTCTGGTGATTCCTTGTTAATAGATCTTGGTTATAACTTCTCACCATTTTCCTTTGCTGTAATCCCCATCAACACCTTAAGGACCGGTTCCAATGCTGCTTTTACCACACCCCTTGATTAACTTCCCTTACCATTTCCCCTCAGTTTCACCCCCCATGGCCATCTCACTAGCTGTTCACACAATGCTTTGATGCACCCATATCAACTTCCCTCAGCATTTCTTGGTTAAACTTGGTCACTGCTTTCCAAGCCATCCCAATAGACCTACTGTTTTCTCACATGCCCTTGGCGACTCTTCCTCAGCGATTCCCTTTGTTCACATAGTCGTTGCCTTCTAAAGGGATACTCTTTCAAATACACCCTCATGAACTTTACTCATCGTTTCTTGAAGGTTTAACCCCATTCACAGGCGGTACTTTTCGTCGTGACCCTAACCTCATTTCTGTCACCATGTTACGTACGTGTAGTTTTCAACACCAAGCGGTGCTTATCGCCATTCCCTGGCTGTTTTTCCTCAGGTTAATTTTGGTCTCCACACCCTTGTTGACTTCCCTTGCCACTTCCATTGGTCTAAATCTCTCGCACCATCTCAAGAGTCATTTTTTTTTTTTTTTTAATTGCGCGCTTGTTGATTTATTCCCCAGTATTTCCCCCATCTCTACCTAAAGGTCCATTCTGATATGCTATTTTAGGTACTTTTATTGACTTTCCCCTCATTATTACCCTTTAACCACCTCAAGTGCTGCTCTAACATTACTTTTAATACCTCTCAGCATTGGGTTTAATCCCGTCAACTGCTGCTTGATCTGCCAGCGGTTTAATAGAACAGATTCCACTCAGAACAGGCCTCGTTATGGTCGACCAAAGAAGTTGAGTGTACATGTTCAGCATCATATCCAGAGGTTGTCTTTTGAAAACAGACGTATGAGTGCTGCCAGCATTGCTGCAGAGGTTGAAGGGGTGGGGTGGGCTGGGTGGGAGGTCAGCCTGTCAGTGCTCAGACCATACACCGCCCACTGCATCAAATTGGTCTGCATGGCTCTCGTCCCAGAAGGAAGCCTCTTCTAAAGATGATGCACAAGAAAGCCCGCAAACAGTTGAAGACAAGCAGACTAAGGACATGGATTACTGGAACCATGTCCTGTGGTCTGATGAGACCAAATAAACTTATTTGGTTCAAATCGTGTCAAGTGTGTGTGGCGGCAACCAGGTGAGGTGTCCAAAGACAAGTTGGTCTTGCGTACAATCAAGCATGGTGATGGGAGTGTCATGGTTCGGGGCTGCATGAATGCTGCCAGCACTTCGGAGCTACAGTTCACTGAGGGACCCATGAATGCCAACATGTCCTGTGACATACTGAAGCAGAGCATGATCCCCTCTCTTCAGAAACTGGGACGCAGGGCAGTGTTCCAACATGATAACGACCCCAAACACACCTCGAACAAACGACCACTGCCTTGCTTAAGAAACTGAGGGTGAAGGTGCTGAACTGGCCAAACATGTCTCCAGACCTAAACCCTATTAAGTGTCTGTGGGGCATCCTCAAATGGAAGGTAGAGGAGTGCAAGGTCTCCAACATCCACCTGCTCCGTGAGATCATCATGGAGGAGTGGAAGAGGATTCCAGTGGCGTCCTGTGAAGCTTGAGTGACCTCCATGCTCAAGAGATTTAAGGCAGTGCTGGAAAATAATGGTGGCCACATAAAAATATTGACACTTTGGGCACAATTTGGACATTTTGACTTAGGGGTGTACTCACTTTTGTTGCCAGCGGTTTAGACATTAATGGCAGTGTGTTTAGTTGTTTTGAGGGGACAGCAAATTTTCCATATTTATATATATAAATATATAAAATGGAAGCAGATGGTTAGCAAGTCGATTCAAGCATGCGCAGCAGTCGTAGGAAGATTTCCAAGAAAAATCACCTCAGCGATGTTGCTAAAGCTTTAGGGGCTTTATAGCCAGCTCTTACAGCAACAATGGCAGCAGATCATTTTCCAAACCTAATTACATTCCTTAGGAACCGTCTGCGCAAACTCGTTCGAGCATAAAAACATAACATAACAACTCTCCCACAATCCTCAGCTAAGAGCAACGGAGCAAAACATCGTACTCTTTAGAGAAGACTAAAAAGGGAAACGCATGCTGCCAGATGCACCGATTGTTCACCGTGAAAGTGCATCTATTCTTCTCACATAATGGAGCAATTACGCAACACAAATTAGTCAAATTGCAGCCTGACAGCAATTCACAAGGAGCAAAGGGTCTTATAGGAAAGATTCAGCCAAATATTAAACAATCAGGGCTTTTTTTCAGCACGTTTGGCACCTTGAAATTTGCTCTAGAAATATGTGAATTAATTCTAACCGCCATAAGTAAAGTTTGGAGTATGTCATTTTTCCTTTCTTCTTCTGAACTGGTATACAGGCAACACCATTCCTGACCTCTAGGTGACGCTAGTACCCTGGGTTTCAAACAATGGGGCTTATATAAATATAAGAATAATTCAGCATTAGTTTGTAAGCTGATATAACCCATACAGAAATCTAGTTTTTGTATGGTTTTCTTTTTGATTATTATTAGATTTAGATTGGCCTGGACCTGCAATGATGAAGCATAACCTTGGATGAAATCAAGCTCTCATAATAATATCTAATACAGTAATTTCACCTGATTTGAGGTGTGGTTAGTGTTACCAACCAAAAGATGGTCATTTTCCTCCAACGAGATGTCCAGAATATTTATTTTGTCTTATAATTTAGGAAAAACAGTCACAAAAACTATTTAATCTGTTTAAAGTTATAACATTTAATGTCTTGGTGTCAGTTCATTCTCATGTACGTTATAGCCGCTATAAAACGGTCATTCCTTCACGAGCTTCTCTTATTCATTTATTTATTTTTTGTCTCTATTTTAGTTAACAAAACAGAAAATGGAGCTGGTTACGAAGCGCTGACACTGGAGACTCCTTCCGTAACTTACAGCATATTTACAATAAATACCAAAATGTTTCTACGGAAATTTACTTTTGCGTGTTAGGAGTTAAAACATGTAAGAACTATTACTGTAAGGGGAAAAACGAACGGACAAACAAAGAAACAGAGCCGTTTTTGGTCTTCAGATTGGACAATCTTTGTTTTATTGGAAGTATTGCAGTTGGACTTACAGCTTGAATCAGAGTGCATGTATGACAAAAGGGAAAAAAAAATAAAATAAAATAAAATTCAGCAGGACCTCGGGTGTAATAGCTTCACCTGTGAGACCCACACCCTGTTAACCAGAACTTCCTGATCTCACGCACACACACACACAAAGCCTGTGAGAGGTGCCTGGATCACACGTAAGACTTCAGGGTGTAGTTTGTTACAAGCGTAACGATTATCGAGTGTTTAAAGTGACGTTTACAAGACTTCATTACTTAAGCGCACTTGAGGGAAAATCCCCCCGGTGTTCGGAACGAGATCGAGCACTGATCTCGGCTGGGATCCTGTGTGATCCAGAATGCTCGCAGTTTCACTGAAAGCTGATCCAGGATCAGTGTTTCACTATAAATATATAACTGGCTTTCAGATTAGCGGGCATGTTGCTCAACAGATCACCTACAGACCGCCCGTGTGTGTGGCGATGCGTGCGTGTGTGTGTGTGTGGAGGGTCAGGAAGCACTGAGTTCTTCACCCGGGTCCTGGATTTAAGTGCAGATTTAAAGCGGTTAAAAACCAAAGGAGACGAAAAAGAATTAACATAAAGGTAGTTGCGTCTTCATGCGAGACGAGGGAGAGAGAGAGAGAGATGCAGCGTTCGTGTGCGGTTTGGCCTGGTGTTGGAAAACAGCACCGTGTTCAGTCGAGCGCTCGAACACCCAGCTCGGGATGGGTTCAATAAAATTAACATTAAAAAAAGAAGAAAAAAAAAGAAGAAGAAGAAGAAGAAGAAGAAGAAGAAAATTCACCCTCCCAAAGCTAAAAACAGGGAAGATGAATAAATAGGACTTCCTTCCATCAATAAATAAAGTCGGCTGATGATTGACGAGTGGAAAATCGGGCTCAGCACGGGGACCTCCGACCCCCAGATCCGCGACGCTCTCCAGTGGAATGCCTCTCAGCTTCAACAGGAACACGCACACGCGCACACACAGAGAGAGAGAGAGGAATAAACGATAGCTGGCTAATAAATAAAAAGATCGCCAGTCGTACAACGGGAGGTCGGGCTGCTGGAGACGTCAGCATGGAAAAGCGACAGAGGAAAAGAAAAAAAATAATAAATCAATCATCGCGCGAAAAGCATAATACTGTCCATGCCACTCTGTCAGAGCAATCCGAGAAGGATAGGAATATCTTTCCAAAAATATAATTTAAAATGCACAAAATAAAACACGAGACGAACAGCAACAGAGGCTACCCATAGGTGTCTAGCTTCTTTCTTTTCTTTTTCTTTCTTTTTTCTTTTTTTTAAACTCCTTTTCTTAATTTATTAAACTATTTATGTATTATATACAAACAACCGAAAAGAATAAGGGGGGGGGAACAAACAAAAAAAAAACCAAGCAAGTTGGATTTTGCTCTTTTGGACGGTGTCCGAGGAAAGGAGGAGAGGGGGAAAGAAAAGAAAGGGTGGGGGAAAAAAAGAAGAAGAAGAAGAAAAAAGAAGAAGAGACGTTGTAAGAGGAGTTATTGCTCGTTACCGCTAGGAGGGACGTCTACGTTGCAGCTGCTAGACGGAAGCACGGCTTGGCTGCTTCCGACGTTTTAAACGCACCATAGAATGCACCGTGGGAAAGGCTTCCGGAGTGGAGGGGACGGGAGGGGACGGGGACGACTCATCTTTCCGACCCACTTCCGTGACGGGACGCGTTCGTCGGGGGTTCTTTTCAGGTAGCACCAATTCGTAGCACAGAGTTCATGCCTCGGCCTTTTTTTTTTTTTTTTCTTTTTAAATCGCGGCCGATCTTGATATGCAGTGCTGCCGAGGATGTCCAAGATCGGACGCGTTTGCACCGATTCGCGGTACTTCACACCGGTCCGACAGGTAACCAGATCACAAATAAACAAATGAACTGGACTGAAACGAAAGGCTGAATGTGTTTGTGTTTGAAGAGAGAGTGAGAGAAAGAGAAAGAGAAAGAGAGAGCCATTAAAGGCAGTGTACATTCAGTCAGCCAATCAGAACGTTGCTTGGAGTGAGGCGGAGGCTTTGTGCTCTGGTCACCTGTCGGATTCTGGCAGGGGTTTGGTAGTGGTAGAGTGGCGTGGCGTGGAGTGGATTGGTACGTAGGTTTGGTAGGCGCCGCTGCTGGGAACGCACGTGTCCGTGCTACGCACCTACGCGCTGAAGGCTAGCTTGACGCTGCAGGAGGAGTAGCCCTCGTCGCTGGCCAGGCTCTGCAGGCTGCTGTGGTCATCCAGGTCGCTGGTGCTGGCCGTGCTCACGCTATCCAGCTCTCCATGGGAGAACTCGGTGCTCTCGACGTCCACCTCGATCTCCTCTGCGTAGTGGAAGGGAGGGAAAAAAAAACAAACAAAAACCCCAGAGACTATTAAACATCTTCATTCAACAGCGCCGAAGGCTAAACTTTGAAACCGTGTCCCGATAACATGCAAGTATAACTGATGTCGCATGAGTATACGCCATATTCGGGCTTTTATTCCAGAACTTTACAGCCACTCACTTTTTTTTACGCAAAAACTATTCCTCGCAGACGGAAACGGCGCTCGCTTCCATTTCGTTTTCTTTCGCCGCACTGGTGCTGCTGTTTTAGCAGAAGTAAAGTTGACCTGAATAGGTCGATTACGATAAGAGGAATCAGGAAGTGTGAAAAGGGTGCGTCATGCTGGGGTTTTTTGATAACGCATTGAGACCGAGTGCGCCAGAACGCTAACGGTTTAAAAGCGTGCCAGGGATTGGACGCAGGAGTGCACGAGAGGAGCGTGCGCTGGGATCCTCGCTAGAAACATGGTTCTCCGACTGGCAGAAGGCTTAATGTGAAGTTCATGAATTTTTTTTTTTTAATTAAAAATGAAATTAAAATGATGATTTTTTTTTTTTTTACATGTTTGAAAAATGCATGTTTAGGCATCAAATCTGCTTTAATTTATACGGCGTGCAAATAATTCTGAAAATATTGGCACCCAATCCGTGCACTCCTCGATGTACGACGATAACGTTGTCTATGTTCGCGTGAGGATTCTTCCGTATGCACATGCGCGAGCGTGTGTACCTTGGTCCGAGTCGGAGCGGTCGGAGCACGGGGTGGAGCCCATGCTGTCTGTGCGCACCCGCTCAGCCTTACACGTCCCCCGGAGGAAGTCCAGCTGCCTCCGGAGGTGTCTCTGCTTCCGCTCCAAACTCTCCAGCTGGTACCGAGACTTCCGGTCGGCCTCCTCCAGCTTCTACACACAGACATACACACACACACACGAGCAATCGATTTAAGCGTTCAGTCCTTCATATCAAGGAAAAGAAAAATATCTGTGTGTGCCCACACAGGTGTGTACACTTTCCCTTAGGCTCATATGTATTCTACAGACATCACAATACACACACACACTCTGCGTGTGTCTAGTGACAATGTGGCAGCATAATAAAACATGTCCCCGGGCCCCACACACACACACACACACACACAGTCAATAAATCAATGAAGCCCAAGCTTGAAATAGTTTATGTGAAATCCACAGTGCTTTAATCAACCCAACTGCATCCTGAGAACCTGCTTTGTGTGTCATATATATATATATATATATATGTGTGTGTGTGTGTGTTTTACCTTTATATGTGCTTTGGCTTTGTTGAGCAGGCCCAGCGTAGTGTGACGGTTGCAGTCGGGTCCTAGCGGGATGAGTGCCTTCAATCGCTCCAGACAAAGGCGCAGGTGGGCTCGTCTGCAACACACACACACACACACACACACACACACACACACACACACACACACACACACACACAGTAAGCAAATTATTTCCAGCATAATCTTTCCATCTGCATTTTCAACATTATATATACAAAAACCAACAATATTCAACAGTTTCTGTGTGTGAGCGTGTGTGAAACTGCATTCTACAAGACACATAGTGCACTAGATAGTGTCTAAGTTCATCACATTAACACCACCCCCACATGGTGAGCACACACCATGAAAAGGGAGCTGTAGGCTACGGAGATGTAATATAAAAACAAAATCTGAGGAATTCCTTTCTCTACATTTGATGGATGAAAGCACACGTACGTGTGTGTGTGCGTGTGTCTCAGAGATGACTATTTGTGTAACCCCTATATGTCTGGTGTCAAGTCGGTGCCAGCTGTACCATGCCTTATCAGGCCTGCCTGCGTGCGTGTGACTGCCTGGTCGTCCACAATCATATACACCCTTTTAATACTCGCTCTGATCTCACACTCACACACACACACACACACACACACACACACACACACACACACACACCTCACCAGTGAAGATAAGCAGGAGACATACTGTGCCTTATCAGAGATATTGACATAATGATTACTGCAGCTTAACGCGACACCTGCACATAAACTTGACCCTTAACCCTTAACCCTGACCTCAGTAATGAAAATGAATAGTTTTGGCTCGTTTATTTTTTACATATTTTTGTTCGGGGGGAATCAACATTTTCCTTGCAAGGACCATCGAAACTTTGGCCTAGTGAAGACTTTCAAAAGACCTCAGTCCTCCTAGTGGTATAAAAACCCATTAGACACACACACACACACACACACACACACACTCAAATGGTATCATCTATTTACAGGCAGGTCTTTTGTGACCTGTGACAACCCCCCCACCCCCGCCACTGAACTCACAGAAACATCCATCAGAAAAACGACACTGCTGCAGAAATCACTTGGCGTACGTAATGGAATCAAACGCACTTTCCGGATTTTCAGGGGAAGTCCAGGAGCTAGTTTTGAAAACAGCACTGTAATGTTGAGGGGGAAACTCTATGGTGACTACTGGTTCACACCCTGGCCTTAAGCAAGGAACCATGATGACTAATGAGAAGAGGCCTGTGCTTTCGTTATCACGGAAACGCTAAAGCGAGCGCTACACAGCGTCGGGCGTAACTCTGATCGCCAATCCGGTTAATCGAGGCTTAGATCCGAAACGGAGCACAGACCATGCACGCCTGCAGTGACGCCCTATTTAACGTATACGCTGCGTTTAACTGGCCCAAGTGTGCCCAGGTTTGCGCCTTGGGAAACGTATGCAAGTGCACGGTATCGACAACGTCTCGTTTTAGAAACGCGGGGAAAAAAATTTTATTTGATAAAAAAAAAAAAAATTAAAAATAAAAAAAAAAAAAACGGGAAAAAAAAGGAACAATCATACAAATCCATTCGAATTCGTTGAAGGTTCCGCTTTTGGCATGTTTTAAGGCCACTTCCTGTCATTTCAAAAACAGCTGAAGCTATTACATCAACAGCCACACACACACACACACACACACGCACGCGCACACGCGCACACTCCATCACTCCAGTTTCAAAATTAGCATCCCTGTTCCACAACCAAAGGCATTCCTCAAGGGTGTACCCTCAGCCCGTTTCAATAGGAGTGTGTGGGCAGTATCTGCACAACCGTGGGTGTGTGCGCAGGATGTGGCATGATTGAGTACTTGTCCAAGAATAGCTCTTTCGCTCCTTTACCGAGTTGCGTGAATGACGCTCCATCTGTGGCACGATTACACAACACATGGCGCGAGTTCTCGGAAATCCACACCCGCACAACATGCAAGAGCGTCCTGTTTAAGTGCCACGGGTATTTACACATGCGCGCACACACACACACACACACACACACACACACACACAGGTTGTGTTTACTGTCTTTCGTGCAGCCCGATTCTCGGAAAAGCTGACCTCGGAGGATGCGGCGCCTGTTTGCATTTTTTACCCTCCTGGCTAAACGACGCGCAAGTTCGTCCCTGATGACCCGAAGGGTTTGGGCGAAAAAACTGTTTTCGCCTTCACGCTCAAACTGTCAGTTCATCTCCTTTATTTTGCATCATGGAGGTCACGTTATTGTAGCGCAATCTTTGTTCTCGCTTGCAGAGAATATTCACCCCCTCCCGAACGACCATGTGTTGCGTCGTTCGTCCAAAAAGCGGAGGAAAAAATATATATACTCAAAAGTATTTGAGCAAATATTCACTCTCGAAAACAAACAAAAACAAACAAACAAACAAACACCACAACTCCTGTTGAACCACCATTAAATCCATTCCTGGAAATGGAAAGAATGGAAACGATACGTCACACCGCCAATCATGGTGGTACCTGGGTGAAGAGGGAATCAGTCAGGGAAGCAAACTGAGCATTCAGGGATGACTCTGGAGGACGTGGAAAGATCCACAGATCAGACGGGAGCTCCTGTTCACACAACGACTACATCTTGGACCCTCTAACACAACCTGGACAAGCGGCTGGAGGTTCTCTGGTCTGAGGAGACAAACTCGCTGTGAAGCATGGTGGTGGGTGCATCACGCTTAGCACTGTCCTTGTGGCATTGGGAAAAACATAACAGCAAGGCTCTTTACATCTCTACAGGACCATGCCTACAGGACCACTTGTTCTCACACACACACCGCAGCACTGTACTTCCTCTGACGAGACCAAAATGACACTTTCTCGCCTGGATACAAAGTGCTACGTTTGCCAGGAAGCCAACACTGCTCATCACACTGTGAAGCACAGGGGTGGCAGCATCATGCTGAGAGCTGACCTTGTTGCATGGGGAAAAACCTAGCAACGTCATAGATGCCGGCTTTAGGATCAAACCTGTGCTCGCGTGCGGGTTAAACATAGAAACGCTGGAGGCGCACAGTAGTCGCACCTCCTTGTTGCCCAAACATGTTCAGACTTGCTCTCGCACACGCGCAGTGTACAATGGTGCAGGTACACACATTCCTAATGTGACTCAATGCACACAGTCTTGTATCTGTCTGGTGATTCCACACACACACACACACACACACACACACACACACACACACACACACACAATGTCCTTCTTCTGACCGACCTGACACACATCCTTACAGTGACTCAATACACACTCCCTGACACGACTGCATGCCCGGACATCTCCTCACACACACACAGTTATACAAACAGTGCAGTATAGTCTATACAAGGAAAACCATCCAGATATTTTTATCCCCAAATCATGCTACTTTACACCACCATTTGAGCTGAGGGCAAAGGGGAAGAAAAAAAAAACAGCAACAAATAAACGTATAAAAACGTTTTTTTTTGCGCAACAAAAAGGTCTAACGAAAATGTAAAACCTCACCGAGTGATTGCGATGCACTCTGTTATTATTATTATTATTATTATTATTACTACTACTACTACTCCTCCTCCTCCTACGGGGGTTTTCCGACGTCGTCTACGACTTCGGGACCCGGTGCAGGTTTATTTATAGCGATTTGTACAGCGTTGCGTCTCAGAAAAGAAAGACCTATAGATCCTCTTACCCCAGGTGCACTCAATCAGGTATGCCACATCAAATGGCTTTTTATCTAAAAAAAAAAAAAAAAAGAAAAAAAAAAAAGAAAAAAAAAAAGAAAGACAAAGGGAACAGGGCCGGGCAGTGATGGAGAGAAGGGGGGGAGGTGGAAGAGAGATCTCTTTTGTTGTTTTGCGGTAGATTTCTTTAGGGATCCCCTCTTACATGAATACTTACTGATTTTCCTTCGTCCCCCTCTCGCTCACACACACACACACACACACACACACACTTCACAGCTTTATACTTTTACCACTTTGAAATTCCCGCAGGGAAGACAGGACTATTTTTATTACTCCGCTTTGAAATTTTTTATTGCTCGCTGGAAATTTCAGGAGGTACAGGCTCTCTCAGGACCTTATGTACGGTCACGTGACACTCAGAGACATACACACCTGATTTGTGTTAGTGTTCGCCTTAGAAACTTCACATTATTATTATTATTATTATTATTATTATGCTGCGGTGGAATGCAAAGAACAAGACGGGCTTTTAAAAAGAATCTTCAGCTGATATACACCTTATTAAGCGCACACACACACACACACACCCTAGCTTGGTACTTCCCAATTCCTCTCTGACTCTCGCTGGGATTAACACAAAGCCCTACATAGCACTGTGAAGCACGGTGTTGGTGGCATTATGCAGAGAGTCGACCCTGTGGCCACGACAAAAAACGCACGCCGGCTTCAGCGTCGAATCTCTACTCGCGTGTAGGTTGAATGCAGAAATGCTGGAAAAACGAGTGTCTCTGGTCTTCATGATCCATCTTGAGCCCAATAAGGCCAACGCTCTAATTACTGATTTTTTTTTTTAAATGCATTGTTTTGCGGCTCCAATAAAAACACAAACACGCGCACACACTACCGTGGGCCGTAGAGGCACATCAGTAACACGTGGATTAACTCACATGCTCGCCGCTAATCTGCCTCGAGCAGCAGAGCCCACTCACGTGCCCTCGGAGAGGGACAGTATGTGTGTGTGTGTGTGTCTGTGTGTGTGTATAAGTGAGCACATAAAGCCTTTGTAGATAGTGAGCTCAGATACCACCGAGCCGTATCCCCTCCACTCGATCTCTCCTATTCCTACAAACAGTCCAACACACACACACGCACGCACACGCACGCACGCACGCACAGAATAAAAGAGAAGACAGCTGTTGCCAGATGTTAACGGAAAACCATTCTGGGTCTTTGAAGAGGAGCTTCTGCTGATGGATACCTAATCCTAATACACACACACACACACACACACACACACTCTCACAAACATACTCTCGTGCACTGGTGCTCGCAAACACACACTCACACTGGCACCACTACACACACACTTTCTCTCAACTTGGCACTCACAAACAAACACTCGTGCACTGCACTTCCAAACACACACACACAGAAAGATGCCCTCACACACCGGCACCAGAAAACCCATACTCAAACTCACATGTACCGACACTCGCGTACCGGCAGGTGTGCACCAGTACGCGCAAACTGCTTCTCACAGAAACGCACTGGAAAGTTTTTAAATTTTAAATTTAAATTACGAATCGCTGTTCTACCGCGGAGAAACGGAGACGGCCCAGCCGAGACGTTAACCTGAATCCCGAACCTTTGGTACTTCGTAGAAAACCGGTGTCTGACAAAAGGGGATCACACTCTGCTAGTCCACTCACACGATCGTGTCTTATTTCACCATTTACTGCAGTAGTGTGCAATCTGGGACTCATCCTTTATGTGCTTGTCGATGAGGGACGGTTCCTCACCTCACCCGATCTGTCCCACCTGGAACCGCTCTGGATTCGATTCTAGAGCGACAGGCCCCGTTTTGCTCAAACCAGGTGTCCCGTTTCCGCCCCGTCTCCTTGACGTAACGTAGGATGAGTCCTGCGGTTCGCCCGGGGCATCAGGTCAAATCGAGAAGCCTCTCAGGGCACGGGGAGAACCGCAGGAGTGAGGCGCTCACACACAAGAAGCAGTGAGTGTGTGTGTGTGTGTCTAGCGAGTCTGCTGGAGCACGCGTGAGAGTGTGTGTGATGTTCTGTCCAGAGATCGAGCCCCACTAAGCTGCTTTTGCCAGCCAAGAAAAGCTTGCACCACACACACATACACACACATACACATACAAGAACAGAACAAACAGTCCCAGTTTGGCTTCAAGCACTGAGGAGGGGGCAGAGAAGCATCCTAGCACATCAACCCCACACACACACACGCGCACACACACACGCGCACAGCATGTTCCTGTGCGTCAACATGTGTGTGACAGTATTCAGCACTAACTGACATTTCATTCTCGCTAGTAACTTCACACACTTGCTGTTTACTTCGCAGAGAGAGCCACTAAGCTACGACCAATCAGGTCACTCCGTCAGGTTGATGCCGCATGGCAACACATAGCTGATTGGATCTTTATGAACTGTGCTACTTGCTTTGCTTGCTTTAAGCAGCCGTGCGAGTTTCCTTTCGCCATCGCAACCTCCCAAGCTCGTAGAAAACCCGCTTACTCTCGGACGCCGTTTAAAAAACCAAATCGTTTTCACGTTCTCCTCACGGTTCACGGATTCCGGCGTCGATTCCACAAGATTACAAGATGCTACTTAGCAAAACCCTGAGAAAACTGCTCAGTTTTTTCCCCCCTGGGCTGCCTTCAGAAATTTACCTGAAACGGCTAGCGCTGCGAATGCTAGCGCCGGTTATCCACAGTACCGAAAGAAAAAAACAAAAACAAAAAAACCTTTGGAACACCTTCCTCGATCCTGACACGGAATCTTATAGTAAACCTGAATTGAAATCCACAACTGGTTGAACTGGTTTGCCTCAGATCTCCTCGTCCCTCACGATCCGAGCAATGAAAAGCTTCAAAACGTTAACAAGCAAACGCTCTATGCTAAATCTAAAGCGTTTATCGTGTTGGATGTAGCGTGGCTTTAAGTGTACGAGGTGAAGGTGGAGATGAACGTGTGCGTTAAGTTTCATCTTTCTACATGTCGGCGGCCATTTTGTGTCCATGAGGACCTTCATGTGTCACATCTTTGTGTGTGTGTGTGTGTGTGTGTGTGTGGCGGCGGGCAGGTGCATATTTAGCGAGAGCGGATTTGCTGTGTGCTGTTTACAGTCTGCGTTGTGCCACTTCCTGTTCCTCTTTTACGTGGTTGTTCCTGTCTTCTTCAGACTACAAAGTCCATACCACAAAAAAAAAAAAGACATCCAGACTTGATCTTGTGGCAAAACAAAATCACACACACAAAAAAAAAACCCCACACAATTTGTTCATGCGTATTGCGTTACCCTGATACTTCGTGATATCTCGCGTTATTACAGCTTCGTCGTATTTAAACGTCCGAGATGATCTGTGAGAAAATATCACGTCACGTGAGAAGGTTTGCATGACTATGCAAATCGTGACGCAAAATCAAAATGGACATTGCTTTCGCTTTCTTTTCTCAATGTCTTTCCTTTTTTTTTTTTTTTTAATAAACGTTTGGCCGCCGCCGAGCCGACTCACTAACTCGGCGCCGCTCTTGTCTTGCTGACGTGTTCGCAGGAGGCTTGTGGTTGAGATTGGGGAGTTCAAAGAGGATGTGCGGACCTCAAAAACAAAAAACTGGTGAGCGTGTGAGGAAACAATGGCGGCGCATTTGTCTTCCTGTGTGCGCGGAGCCGGTGGCGAGAAATAGCGTGACTTCCAATGTCTACTGATGACACACGGCGTCTGGCTGATATCTCACCCAACCAGTTGGCTTAGTAGAACACACACACACACACACACACACACACACACACACACAAACACACACACACTCGCCAATTCTGCTTTACTATAAATGAGCCATTTGGATAGAAACCTGTGTACGGTTTTGTCACTTCCACTTCGTTCTTGAGGTTGAGTATCCGCCCTGCGTACTTTCCTGAGACGCAGGAGCATGACAGTTGAGAAACGACGACATCCTTCACCTGACAGTCGGCAAGATCCCGGGGCTCACGTGTTAAGCGTACGACAGTCCGGGGCAGAGGTCATCATGTAGACGTGACCTGAGAGCCAAATTCCCGCACTTGTACCATCACTCGGATCTCCTCAGTATTATTTCTATACATCACACCACCATGTTCTGAAGTGCTCACAGATCTGTTTTTAATCCTTTCAGATTTACATTTAACGCTGGGGAACCATGCTTGCTCCTCTTCTTCCTATCGCTGCCATGATCGATTGTTTTCTGAACGAATGTCAGCGACAAAACTAAACAAAAAACTACGCAGCTTGTTGAGTTTCTGAGGAACTCTCCGTCTTGAAGACCACATGTGCTTTGTATACTTCTGCCTGACACTGACGACTCCTTCCAGAAACTTGATTCAAATAAACGACTCCTTAGAGAAAAACGACTGACCGCTTTCCTTTCTTCAATGACAACAAGTCCCTGTCGATGATTCAGAACCACCGAAACGAATAGAACGAGTTCTTTCATGACACAAACCCGTGTTTCGATTCAGAGCCGTTCTGACCAATCACAAGTGAGAACCGAGGAGCCCTGTGGCACGACGGAAACCTCCTGCTCCGATCCACACGACACACGATGTTTTGACCAGCGAGTGGAATAAACGTACATCGTGCGCAGGGCGGACATGTACTCTTGCACGCTGGAAACTGTTTTTTAACCATAAGTGGCTCCGCCCTCAATTAACCTAGATTAGCGTTCCTAGTGCGCTTTGTCTCCCGAGTAAACACGCCAGGCGCAGAAAGACCGGAGAGGGCGCACAGACGGAAAACAGTTCTTTGCCTTTTTGTGCACGAGGCGTCACGTGACGGTAAGGTGTGCTCTCTGGACTGTAATAGGAAACGGCCACGGCGTTGCATAAGGCAGGGCTCGAGGTGCGCTGGGCTGTTACAGAGATTACAGAAGTGGGTCAAGACTTGGTTTCACTTTTAGCGGCCTGTTGCGTGTACAAATATCGCGTTTTACCCAAGGTGTCGCGAATTTATTTACGCTATGACCCCTGCATGTTCCCGTACCGCGGAGCGGGAAGTTTTTCGCGTGCTGGAGAGAACGAGGGGATTTGACACGGACACGCGTTCCCCGCGACCCGGTGTTCGCGTGACGTGGGAAGGACTTGGACTCACCGATTCTTCTCCAGCTCGTTGTGTGTTGACCTGCGTGAGAAAGAAAGAAAAAAGAAACACAGATGGCATTTTAAAACGGGAAACAATGACAACACAAGCAGCAGTGGCACAAAGTCACCGAGAATTACCACAAAAGGCAACATCTGCATGGCAGCTGTGGAGTAACTCGCTCTGGGGTGGACGACGTGCATCGCAGGGGCCAGAAATAAATAAATAAATAAAACTACGTCACATTAAATGGTATTAGGTATTACCCCCCCCCCTTTATCCGGTATTTAGTTTTGGTGCTGTTTTCAGTCGCCCTACAGGTACAATCCAGATGTTTAGCCCTCCGGTCTGTAATCCCATTCTTACACATTAAACGCCACTGTTTCGTTCAGGATCCTTCCCATCTGGCATAGTCATTCGTAAAGTTATTATTATTATTTTGGGGTTTTTTTTGGTTAACTAACAATCTGCTATTCGGCACAGAGCACATCCTACAGTACGGCTAATGCATCATTTCAACCGAACCGTATCCCTTGTTTTTTTTTTTTTTTTTTTTTAATCTTTTGCACCTCCACTATTGCATTTGCTTTGGCTGCAGTGAACATAGAAACCACTGGAGAGATCTCTCCAGAACATACATAGATGGATAGATAGATAGATAGATAGATAGATAGATAGATAGATAGATAGATAGATAGATAGATAGATAGATAGATAGCAAAGACAAAGGAAAAATCTGCTCTCTGCTCAGCGCTTGGGCACGTGAGGAAGTCCTCATACCCGCCTCCGTGCCCTCGCCTTTGAGCAACTGTGTTGTAAATAATGTAAAGCGAGTCAGCCTCTTGTGCGAGAGGAAACGCTCCGCATGCTCTCTGCGGGTTTTTTGTTTGGGTTTTTTTTTTTTGGTTTATTTAGACGCTGTTCGCTGTGTGCCGAGCTCGCCCCAAGCGCTCCTGTGCGAACCGGGGGAGAGCGTGAAATGCTGCGGAGTTTCTGCAGCGTGTAACCGGATGCTTGGTGTCAGGGGCGCACGCACGTACCTCTTCCATTTGTACATGTGCGTGTGTGTGTGAGAATTACTCCTCTTACGCATGTTCACTTCATACATGCGTCTTGCAATTCAATCCTGCAAACTCTCAGCACTTGGTTTGAGAGGAAGCTGCCCGACGCACTTTTAACACATGGAGTTGGAGCAGCGGTCTTGCACCGTTATTTTCAATCTATGCAATCCCATGATTCCCTTCACCGGGGCCGATTTCTAACACGGACATGAGCAGGATTCTTTGATATAAAAATTTTTTAAAAAAAAACCAAACAAACAAACAAACAAAAAAAACCCCTGAACCCTACTTGGAATCCCTGTCTGATAAAGACCTTGCACGGCTAGCAGCTCTCCTCCGACGGCTCACTGGAGAGACTCACCCTGGAAGCTTTTCCGGACAGGAAAAACGCCAACCTTATGGGTTCTTTGGCTTGCCATTGGGTTAGCTTCGCTCTGAACCCACCCCTCAATCCTATTGGAACCCCGTTCTGAAAGAACCTTCAAGGGTTCCTCTAGAAGGACAAGTGGAGAACGCTGAAGGGATTCAGCCCCACTAGTGAGAAAACGTATATATGCAAACACAGTAAAGAGGCTGTTGCAAGGGAGGAGGGGCACGTGGAGCGGGTCGCCACGGTTCACCTAGGGGGTCACCTTCATCCTCCAGGAAAAAAGAAAAATAAAATGCCTAAACTACTCCTGAGCATGGAGGATCCTCTATAACACACAGTCATGGTTACTCAATGTGCATAAATAAATGAAAGAAATTACACACACACACACAAAAAAAACCCTACGCAAATTAAACCTCTATGAAATGACATCCCTGAACGTTCCATCCTTCGCAAGGAGACTCGACGTCTGAAAAAGAGGCCTTGACGAACCTCTCTCTTTCCATAACTGCAGGCAAAATGCAGGTCGAGGAATTATCGTGACAAGAAAATGCAAACAAGTCACGTGGAGGAGCCAAGGCTGCACGCATGACTAGAAACGACTGGAGAAACTGGCAAACAGAGCGAGGGAAAAACATGGCATGTCATAAAACGCCCGTGTGTCCCGGAGGGCCTGCGATACGCGCTATTATCGCCCTTAATCGCTCTGTTTGCGCGTCGTCATTACAACCCTATTGTGGCAGGGAGAGCTCGTGCACTCGCGCAGGTATGTCGACGGATCAGATAGCAGCGCTGCGGCCTGACGTTCTTCAGCCCTTGCGCTTATTTATTTATTTACGTATTTTTACATCTTTTGCACGGACCCTGAAATTGTCAAGTCGTCAAGATGTCTGGAGTGGGGGGGGGGATGCAGAAAATCCAGAGCTTCCCCTTCCCCTTTTCCTCCCTTCCACTCCACACAAACAGAGCAAGCGAGCGAGCGGCGAGCGTGTACACGCAAAGCTGGCATGCAAGCAGCTACAGGCATCCGGAGGCACTCTGCTTTATGCCGAAAAGGTACGCCAAAGAGGTTGGAAGGAAACCGTGTGGATAGAGAGAGAACGCGGTTTTAGTGATTGGGGGTTGATTATGAGCTTTGGACCAAATCTGAAGAGAGAGAGAAAGAGAGAGAGACGAAAAATTTCTGCTTTTCGTTTGAAAATGATTCCACGGTAATTTCTGCGCTTTTAATTACAAAAAGAAGAGAAAAAAAACAACAAACAAGCAAGAGGATGGAGAATTATCCTGAGAAAGTGCTGCTCCAATTCACCTTGGCAGCCAGAGAACAAGAGCTTGCAGTAAATAAAACATGGCTAGGGATCGGGGAGAAAAACCTCACACGCTGGTTAGGAAGTGAAACTCTTCAAAAGGTATCTCAGCCTTATGGACGCTGTCTCTAGACTACAGCACCTCCCAGAAACTGAGTCAAGCTCTTGAATTACCTTTATTACATGTACGTTTCCTGGATGCACTTAACCTAACCTTTCTCGTCATGCACGCTGATCTATGCGGCTGAAAACCTTGCTCGTTGTCGAGCGCTCCAAAAAGGGCCGTCCTTCAAACTGGTTCCGCGGTTCCCTTCGGTTCCGACGGATACCAGTACCGCGAACCGGCGGTGACGCTCATACCCGCACGCTCGCGTCACTGTAAGAAAAGAATTCCTTTACATGAAAGCGTGCATAGGATGAGCCCAGGCTGCGGCCTTGAGTAGGTGTGGAGAAAACCCAAACCGTGCAGGATTTTCCCCAGGTACCAGGGATGCCTATATGTCCCCTGGAGGACAGCAGGAAGATGCTTCGGTGCTGCGCTCAACACTGACTTCATCGTCGCTAACCTCTCCATCTGCGAGCCGTCGACCCAAAACTTTGCACGAGGGATCAAAAGTTCACTAGTGCCAACAGCCGCGCGGGACCGTCACCGTAAAAGGGCATGGAGGTTAAACGGAACGCTCAAGCTGTTTGTTTGTTTGTTTATTTATTTATTTCCACTGGCTTCCAAAATGACGTCAGCATGACGCAAATTACACCTGACAACAGGGGTGGGCAACACGACCCATGGCGGGCCGATGTCGGTGCAGGCATGACTTTTCTATTAGCGATTTATTTTTTTTTTAAAAAATACATAAACAAACAGCTGAATTATTGACATACGACTGATTGAAGGGTCATCCCAAACACCTGCACCCACACCGACCCTTCATGGATTGGCTTTGCCCACCCATGCCTTTACAAGGAAGGCACCGGGAACGCACTGGATGGATGGATGGATGGATGGATGGAAAGGGGGTGTTGGGGAGTTGCACGTTTTTCATGCGGGATGGGAATTTCGCGACGGTCCCTTAACCGCAGCGCTGCTCCTGCTGCAGCGCTGCCTTTTGACAATCAGCTGATGAGTCGCACGCGACCCAGCGCGCCCCCCTCCCCACGCGAGTGCGTGCGCCCCCCCTTCCCACGGGCACCTGCACGAGCGGGTTAAATAAAAAAATAAAAAAAAAAGACCAAGCGCGCGTCCATTAAACATGGGATAATTTCCTCTAAAGCGCTCGGGGTGAACACACCACCCCACTGACTGCTCGTAGTTTCGAATAAAGCTTATCCCTAGCTTATTCCTGTTCGTCAGTCAATGCGGCTGCTTAACCGTGCATTAAAACATGGGGGGGGGGGGGGGTGTATAATAAGAGCATAGACATGAAGCACGCCGTGCGTGTTTACCTGTTGTGATTGCTGTTGTGCTTTTTATTCCGGAGTTTTCTTTGTCTCTGGAAGTTGGTGGAGCTCTGAATGGACGGAAACGTCGAGGCGTATCCGTGCTCGCACTCTGCAAAACAAAAACAAACCCAAATAAAAAAAAAAAACCAGGTTCGGGAGAGCCATCGTGGGGCTAACGCGTTAAATATATTAACACGATGAATATCCCTGGAAATTAAATGGCGACTCCGGGTTTCCCTGCGCGTGACTTTCGCTTCGAGACGTCGCTCGACGTGGCACTACAAACACCTCAGAAAGCCCACTGCACCCGGGTTAGACACCACCACACAGACGGGCTGTCATCACACAGGACTAATGCGAGACGTGATACTGGTTGTGTGTGTTTGTATTTTTACCTCTTTCTCGTCTCTCTAAATACTCGGCAGCTTCCAGTAACCTCTGGATGTTCAGCACCGCAGTCATGTTTGTTTTTGTTTGTGTTTGTTTGTTTGTTTGTAAGGGCTCGAGCGTTCAAATGGGCTTCTGAGAGAAACGAGGAAAAAAAAAAAACAACAACACCAAAACGCACCGACGTGGCTTCCCAAGAGGTCCAATATAAATCACCAAACAAAACAAACCCTCTGTGTGTTCAGTAGGAGGGCTCGGACCCAAAATGCCGACCTGGTTTTGATTTTTTGATATATTTCCCCCTCTCTCTCTCTCCCTCTTATCCGCTTTAGCTCGGCTAGCAAACCTAGCGCCGAATTCCAAACCGGGAAAAAAATGCCCACGCCAGTAAAATTGTAAAAAAAAAAAAAAATTAAAAAATTATTAAGAGACCCACGAAAGACTAAAAAGTGTATAAAATGAATATAAACTATACAAAAAAACGAAAAGAAAAATTGCCCCCAACGCTCCTGCAGAATCCTTGCTGCTCGTCTTCCTTCTCTCTCTCTCTCTCTCTTTCCTCCTGCAGTTTGTTTACCTAGCCTCACACAGCTGAGAGGAAAGCCCAAGTGCGCATGCGCGCACGCGCACGGCATTCTGGATAACGGAGTTTTCCCGCCAACGATTCCACCATGTCACGGCTCACGTAGGCATTTTCGCACCTTCGTGTTAGTTTCAGGGCGTGGTGAAGCCTTCACACGTACCAGCACCCATATAGTACTTTATTGATGGATTTTTTCATCCACTAAGATCATGTTTTCAGGATTTAAAAAAGAAACAACAAAAAAAAAAACCCCCATCTCATAGCTTATTGCATATCGAGTTGTTGAGTGCGTTCAACGATTGGTCAGACTACTCAAAAAGTACAAAACAATTTATTATTTAAAACAGCCATGTAAAGCTAAATAAAGCACGTTTTTGTGGTTATTTTTTTATATATATATATATATAAATGACGAAACACTTTGGTTTTTTTAGCTCCTCTGGCCTCACTCAATAACTCGACCGCTTTCGGAGTCATAGGCCCAGCAACACGTGACGTCACAAGCACAGCGCGTTTCATTGGCCCCGCCTCGTTGTGGGCGTGACCCCGGGCGCAGGCCTTAACCAATCAGAGCGGGGAAAAGTTCTCCTGCGGAAGCCATGTGAGAGACACCCACGCGTCCGTACGACCAGGAAGCAGACATGGGAAGTTTAAACATTAAAGAGCACGCAGGAGAAATTAAACCGCGCGTGATGAATTCATAACGCCTGACGTGGCAACTCGTTCTGCACGTACATTTTGTTTTTTGGGGTTTTTTTTAATCGTGGAAATAGTGGGCTGGATACCGTTTCGGGATACGGCCTTTGTTTCAGATTACAAGTTTACATCGGAAATCTAAATATATAAAATTCATTTCCCGTTTGAAAAGGGAAATTACGCATGACCACTATTTGTTGAAAAATAAAATTGGTAATTAACAAACTTTATTTTATAAATACTGCATTTTATTTATTTGTTTATTTTTTTTTGAGCAAAGCCACTGGGTAATCAGTTAGTGCATTAAAAAAAAAAGCACTCCAACACCTATTGTTCTTCTGCTTCTTCTTCTTATTATTATTATCATCATTAGTAGTAGTAGTAGTAGCCGCCTAGTATTAAACATGCAATCTGAAATTGCTTTCCATAGACAGAGATCAGAAATGAACTGCAAACGGATTCCCAGACCAGACTCCCTAGTTCCCTAACCAGACTCGTTTTTATTTATTAATTTATCTTTAATTAAAGACACGATCACGTGACTATATCTGATCTAGGTCTCTTCCCCACCCCACACCCCCCCAAGGACAACTATTTTGCACGGAAAGTGCATTGCACTATGCATGGGGCAACTAAACTAACCCTCAGGCCAGAGGTTTTTATTGAAGTTGGACACGTTGTATATAGGTCACGTGCATATTCCTGAATCTGGAAAAAACAAACAAACAAACAAACAAAACAAAAACAAAACACGCACGCGTTAGGGACGTGTTGGTTTGGAACGAGTGCCAAAAGCAAAAGTGGGACAGTTTGTGGAAAGAAGGAGGGGGGGGAGAAACAAAAACAAAGAAAGACAGAAAGAAAATGGGGAGGAAAACCAGCACCACTGAACTGACGTCCATCAGGCAATGCATGCACTGATGATAATGCACTGATGCATGGAAGGAGTGCCATGAATCACCACAATCGACATTAATCTACACAGATGTTCAATCTGAAACGGTTTAAGAGATGAAGATGGACATGAAAGAGAAGCAGGAGGAGGAGGAGGAGGAGGGAAAAATCCAGTGCACCCTCGCACGCGCACTGCGCTCCTTGTTGTTGTGCTCGCGTGAACTCGCTCCTTTGTTGTCTCCTCGGTCTGTTGTCCGAATCACGCAGGTGCTTCAGGCAGCCTGAGCACCGCACGCACGCACGCGCACCCCCCCCCCACCCCAAACCTCATGCACTTACTTCCATCCTTCCTCTCGGCTCGTTCTATGTAGCTGGCCGCCTGCAGCAGGACCTGCACGTTTTGCAGGAAAGTGCTGATGGGAGATTCCCTGGACTCCCTGAACACCGCACTGAAGGGACAAGCGTCCACACTCCGGCTGTCTGCTGCGCGGTCCGGGTCCGAGTCCTCGCTCTGGGCAGCTCGTTTTTGCCTCTCACTTCGCACCATGGTCATGTTTTGTCTGCGTCTTTCTTTGTGCTACTTGGCGGAACTCCTGAGCCTGATGCGGCGCTGAGACTCCCTCAGTGTGACGCGCACTTTCTCAGGATCTCAGTTCCCTGCTGGATGAGAGAGAGAGGGAGCGCTCACAGATCACCCTCATGCAGGGTCCTAGTGCCGGGCCTGTTACTGTCGGGCATGTAAACTCCGCCCTGTATTCCTAAACCACGCCCACACGTCACCGACCTCTCTCTGCGTTCATCACACCCCGCAAAGAGACGCGTACGCATATCAAGCGAGTCTCTTCTCCCCGGACACTGGCGTACAAAAATGTTTCCGATCGAATCAAGCACCGGGTCGCTCCGAGACGTGGCGAGAACTGGAACGAGCCATGTTTCCAAGGGGTCATTCCATGAAAAAACGTTTTTTTTTTTTGTTTGTTTTTTTTTCTGGCCTTTTTGCCTTTATTTTTCAGATAGGACAGTAGAGATTCTGACAGGAAGTGAGTGGGAGAGAG
>JAQMCW010000023.1:30573527-30583676 GCA_030068335.1 Chrysichthys cranchii | reverse complement strand
CTCTCGAGATGTGTACATTCTCCATACATGTACCATGACGATACGTATACGATCATGATACGTGTACTATTGTGATATGTATCACAACATTCCTCAGTCCTAAAAGCTGTGCTTTCTATGAATTTTTTTTAAACCATCAACTTGACTACTGTTTTCTGTGAAAAACAATATATTAGCAAGCAAAGACATATTAAAGATACAAGAAACATCCCACAGCGCTGTTGAACCCAGTGTTTCATTTTCCATTTCTATTCACTCGGGTCCGACGGTGACCGAACAGAATGACATCGAGAACTGGAAAGTGTTTGAAGGAGAATATAACGAGGCCAGGTCAGGTTTGAAGATCCAGCAAGTAGCGAATGGTTGATTATGGTTACGTGGGAAATCATTAACAGAACATTCCAGTGGCTTTATGAATGATTTGAGAGGACATTCAGAACTATATGGTTTTACTCTGAACAAATGTCCATGATACTGTTTACTGGAGCCTACAAAGTGACAGCTTTAAAACGTTTGAGGAAGTGCACGTGATGTCCTTCGGGTAACACTGTGTTAGCTGAGAAGCTAATGTTTTGTCAAAGTGGTCCGTTTTAGCCAGCACTCGGTGTACTGAAAATACTAAGAGGAAAATGTATAGCTAGTCACAGTGACTGGTTCGCTTTAAGAGCTAGCTAATAAAATGCTGATCTAATTGTCTGTGGCTTTAGCTATGCCTTTCAATGAAAAGAAACTATCAGAACCATTTTGGGCAGCAGAATTTAGAAAAGACAACTTTTGGTCTGATTCGAAAGTTAGCTAATAGCCTGCTACTTTGTCAGCTAAATCCTGGATGGCAAAACGCTTTAGATCTTTTGGGGGGATGCCCCCCACCCCCCCCAAAAAACCCCAAACAATTTCCTCGATCAATTTGACCTAGCACATGTATTCGCTAGCTAAAAACCTTCTTAGCTACCCCCAACCCACCCAAACAAGCTAGCAATATCAAACCAGGAATTCACAAATTTGACTCGCCAAGGAAACCTCTAAACCATGTTTTGGATGGTCTGCGGAGACACCGTGTCAGAGAATTTGTGCTCTTAATAGCCTAGCTTCCTGGCTAATCATATTTGGCATCAAAAAACACTGAGCGAGAGCTTGAGAATGGACACTGAGCCACTCATATGGCCTTGTTTGGTTAAACAATCATATCATTGCAAGCGACTCCCTACTTCCAGGCATTTCTTGGGAATACACGTGATGCGCTCTCCGTGCATTGTGGGTAACACGCATGACCACTCATAATAACGACCATCCAAGAGGCCGTTTAGTGGACTGCTTTTATGTTTTCTTTTTATTTTATCTTTAAAAATGCCTGACGTTATTAGGAATACTAAGCAGACATGAAGGTAAGAAAGAAAGACAGAGAGAGAGAGAGAGGGAAGGAAACATATTTGACAATCCTAACAGCCAAATACGGAAAGCATGGGTATCTGTGGTGACCCAGTTGTCTCCGTACTTCCTTCCTCTGAGCTTTGCTATCGCTCACACATGCACGAATTCAACTCCATTCTGTGGTTAATGATTGAGACACGATGACAGGAATATTACAGCTCATATGTCAGGTCTCTCTCTCTTGGTCTGTCTGTCTGTCTGTCTGTCTCTCTGGTGTGTCAGCAGTTTAGCAGTCATGTTGGTAAGAGAACCGTGAGAACCGTGACATCCGCACATTCTTTCTTTCACTATAGGGTTAAGTACTCCCTAAGCAGGCTCGGCTTATTTATTTGTTTGTTTGTTTGTTTATTTATTTATTTAACATACTGTTAAGAACAGACAGTAGATTTTATAGATAGCAGGCCTGACTAGAGTCGTTCACATATTTAGGGAAATTCTAGTTCTCCGACACGCCTGAACCCAAACAGGCGTGAAATAAGTACTTGTTAAATAAATAAATCAAGTCGCCCGTCGTCCATGCGTGTCGCTAAGCCCCGTCGTCTTTCCTGTCGTATTTCTCCCGGCGTCAGCTCCACACCCTCAGGCTAGCAGCACAAGAAGGCCTCGTCAGGGTGTTTTTGCACCCTCGAGAGGGATGCGGTTGAGGTTAGCCGCATGTGGGTGGAAGCGCACAGAGGACGCAGGCACAAACAAACACAGATGCATACAGGCGGCCATGTAGAACAAAAGCGCACTGTGTACAACTCAGTTGTCGGGCTTTTTTCTTTTTCGTTTTTTTTTCTCGCTAATCTTGATCAGTTTCCTGACAGGGTAAAATTTGTGTCAGGCTGCCTTGCGCTAATAAAATTAAATTCCTTTTTTTTCTAAAATTTTTTTTATTTTTTATTTCTAGCCCAACCTTGACGAGTGCACCCAAGCATGGACTCCTCCTGTTTATTTCTGTATTCCTTCCTCATTACCCCCTGTTTCCACCTTAACCACACCTGTTTCTACCATCATTACTCATTACCGTCCTTATTACGCACCCGGTGCCCAGCCAGTAACGCTACATATGGCTAGCTAACATAAGCCGTTCTTCTCTAGCAGGTTTCCCCCCGATCGTCACAATAGTCCCTGAGGCGTGTCTGAATCAGGAGGCCTTGATGATCTCTTGCTTGAGTGTTGTCTCATGAGTCATTGTTTTTCAGCGTAGAGTTTTGATAGTTGTGAAGGCAGGTCTGAAGCAGCGACATGTCAAAACATGGTCACGAGAGCAACACCTGAGTGCTAGCCGACCCCGTGGTAAATCACCACCCCGTCCATAATAGCGAGTCATGTGTAAACATGCCATAAAGATTTGCCCCATTGTCATGAGTTCGAATCCTGATGATGTTGATGGACGGGAAAGTGTACCTGGTTGTGCTGTCTGGGTGGGCGGGGCATACGCTCCGTCCTGTATCGATCACGGCAGTACTGGCCAAGTGAGCAAGTCGTGTATGCGATTGTGTATGTAGAAGAGGGTAGATAGTCCAATCTTCCGCATTGTCCAGTTACAAGAGGTGCGGTTGGCTTGAACACGTCTACACATCTCAAAGGAAACTTCTAACCATCTTCACACTCACTGGTTGACACGGGATAGCTAGCTTGGGGTGCAAAAAACCAAATAAGCTAATTGTCAGAAATCTAGGGTGAATACCCCCCCCCGCATTCATTCAACAGCATGAATGTTTCTCACCAGGCCAAAACCTGGTTCCCTCTACCAGAAGAAGTCATCATCTCAGGATAAAGTAGTTGCATTAAACACCCACTACCCCAAACCTCCGGGGGCTGAATTGAAGCAGGTCATCTCGAACCTAGAAATACAAGAATACAAGGTCCCCTACTGAAGTTTCCTGGTTAGACGTTACAGGAAGCGGCTCAGTGCTGTTATTTCCTCCTTGGAGACGGCTAATTTGCACTAATCTCACATTGCATCTCCATATGTTTACGCACCCAGTATTCTTTTTAAACGGCTTTTATGAGGGATGCCAAATATTTCTGCACTCGACGGTGTGCGGCTCAGCCTCAGTGGAGCCCATCTTCAGTCACGATTTGTGGCACATCCATAATAACGCGATTCAGCACCTCCAAACCTCTGAGTCATGATTTTTTTATTTTTTTTTATTTTACAATCTGAGAAAGAGAGAGAGGCTGGAAGCTCGTCAACCCAACCAAATCAACACATTTCTACTCCTTGTAATTAGCAGATGGACGGATAAACAGAAAAGAAACGTGTTAGCCTAGAGCCCAGCTGAGAAATCACAGGCTACATATCGTCTTTAGACATGAACTATTCTTAGGTTAAAAAAAAAAAAAAGCATCAGTTGGAGGATAAATAACTATTTTGGGACGGGGAAAAAAAAAAGCTACGAAAATACGTCGCGTAACACTCGGGCTGGTAATCGCCGCCGCCTGAAATGTGTGTCTCTGCTAACAAGGGTGACATCATTATCTACGACCTTTAGCTTGCCCCAGATCATCTCCGTGACATTTTTAAGCACCCCACTTAGCACTACTGTCTCCACCACACCCTAAACAAAGTGATCTACAACTTCCCCCCCTGCACACACACTCCAGCTACCACATCCAGAGCCACAGTGTTGAGCCAACTCTACCTTATAGGCATTCGATCGATTTTGAGCAGATTCCAACACGCATCACACGCCCTGAGGAAAATACCACCAGTGCCACTATTCACTGCTTCCTAAATCTCTAATCAATATCCCTCGAACGTCCCCGTCCCCCCTTTTACCCCCTGTCCTACCCCAGCCCACTCTTCACCCCTTCTATCCTTGGGGGTCATGGTTTTGTAGCTCCCACAATACAAGGCTAATAGGAGTGAAGGGAAGGACAAAGGTACAGCGTGGAGTGCAGAAGGGGACGTTTAAACGAGGTTGGCTCTCAAAACCAGGGTCCCAGGCGTAATTCGAGGTTCCCTCCGACCGCGAACATCTGCAGCGTGTCGTGTCTTTCTCCTTTTCACAGGGCGTCAGCGAGCAGATTTGAGGATGTATTGTCTTTGGGACAAGGTCACGGGTGCAGGCGTCGTAGGACAGATGGTGGACACGATTGATGCAAAACAGGGCAGAATTGAAATTCAAAGTTGTATGTATTCCATACTTACCTTTATATGCGATATATACTAATGGGCTTGTATGTACAGAATACCTAAGGTCTAGTATACATACGTAGCTTAAAAAAAAACAAAAAACAAAACAAGAAGCAGAGTTATGTTCCGTATTTCATATGTAATGAAACGAAACGTCACGATTCTTGATGTTTCTATCAATCCCGATATGTTGTAGTTTTGCTGACTAATCGTAGAGGTGGCATTTTAAACGATCTGTGAAAACCCTGACTCTGACGATACCTTCCTACAACATAAATAAATAAATAAAACATTCGCACTGCACCGGGGCTGAAAATTTTAGAGCGGTGTAAAGAGTCAGTCCAAAATTCCAACATATATATCCCAAAAAAGTGGACTTTTTCCCCCGGTATCGATATTATATAGTCATTTTGCCCAGCCCTTTAATTTACAACTGTATATTTAAAATAGTTAGTTATATAGTTGTATATATATATATATATATATAAAAACAGCTACTTCCATAACGTATTAACTTGATTGTATATTTGAATGAGGCGAGAAACTTTTCACGTGTCGTCGGATACAATTTTCCGGTTGCTACGTTCTGGATTACCTGAAAATTCTTTAGAAACTGGAACTTCTAGTTCCTATGTTCTGGACTAACTGGAACTTCTTTATATACTGGAACCTCTTTATAAACCTAGGCTTAGGGTTAGGCTTAGTCCAACCTATGTGTAAAGCAAGCAAGAACTAGTTTTCCTGCATCGCACATGATGTAACTGAAAGGCCATCCCGAGTTACTCCGTCGTCAGAAAGCTTTATTTCTAGCTGCATGTGGACATGAGTAGAAGTTTATACGTCAAATGCAAGGTGCTGAGTCACTCAGGATCATGTATGGACTTGTCCGTATGTAATGTACTGATATTATTTATATTTAACCTAAAAAAGTAAAACTGTACACTTAAAATCTGCAAACGTAAGCTTGGAAGGAAAGTTCGGAATATTTCTGAGTCTAGAATTATAATTTCATCTCAAATTCAGTCCTCGGTTTTGTCCTACATAACACAATTATCCTGCACATTTTACCTTTACAGAGCTACACAGTGCTCGTAAGTGCAAGTACTTACTAGGTCCTAGTACAGCATGCTACTATGTAAAATTTTTCTAGTATTAAAACTGACATAAATCTCTGTTTACAATTGTACCCAGAATATATAAGCACATATGTTTATACTTGATATTGATACTTATGACTTTTTGGAGGACACGTATTCTACACAACTATAGTGTACGCAGGAAGTACATTAGATACAAAACTATGTACTTATATTTGCGACTAACACATAATCGCGTTGATTTTTCTAGCTAAAATTATAGTTAAGTTGATCGATTTTCACGCTTGAAGATGTCCCGGGGTCGATAAGAGTTCTAAGTTGACATTAGGGAAAATTTAGCCCTAACGCACAACTATGACCTTTAAATACATAGAAAACCATGCTAATAACTTTATACTTAGAACTAGACTGTATTTTTCACCTTTAAGACAAGGTGATAAACGTTAATTAGACAAAAAGTAGACAACGGTGCAAGTTTTTAGCCACGTAGTCTAATTATGGCCATATAACAGTTAGAAGTTTGTACCAAATGCAGCCTTCTAGTAATCATAAAGGTGAGTTCAAAGAAAACGTGGGTTATTATTGTCGGTAAAACTACATTTTAAATGACGCGGAAAAAACAAACAAACACAAGGTTCCATTTTATTCCAGGGCGATTTCGAAAAATAGACACTTCCGGTCCGTCCTAGCTTTAGATCAAAAGATCAATAATTCATTGCATAAAAATGCATGTTCGAGTAAATGTAATAATATCTGTTCATGTATAATTCACAGTCCTAAAATAGCAGCTCGAGTGTGTGATTAATCCTGAGACACGCTCAACGATCGTGGCCGGAAGAATGGGGGTGGGTGAGTGTGTGTGTGTGTGTGTGTGTGTGTGAGGACAGTCTTTGCTTTTGGAGGACCTTTCATTTTCTCTAAGCATTGTGCAGTTAGAGGGCATGATTCTAGAGACATTCGTGTGTGTGTGTGTGTGTGTGTGTAGGGGGGGTGATGCCTAGACAAAAGCGCAGATGGCCTTCAGTGGGTGAGTGTGTGGCGAAGAGCAACAGATCTCTGAGAGAGAGAGACGAGCACCAAATCTCATACACACACACACACACACACACACACACACACACACACTGAGTACTTTAGGGCCAGCGAGGACCTGAAAAGCGTGATAGCGATATATGAACATCGCGTAATGTCCGTGTGTGTGAACAGAGTGTTCTTGGCTCAATGTTTCTGTGGGTTAGTCTGGTATGCCATGTGGCATTAACACCCAGTTCCCACTGTCCTGGTGTGGTCACACACACACACACACACACACAGATACCCAGGCGTCTGATCGTGGGAGTGAACAATCACACATGCAGAATCAGGTTACTGACCAGTAGCCTTGTTTACGCCACACAATGGAGTTCAGTGTGACCTCCTGGCCTATATATTATAAACACACACACACACACACACACACACACACACACACACACACACACACACACACGAAATGCCTCATATAATGGTCTGTGACATTGTGTGTGTTTGTTGGCTCAGGTATCCCAACCCAGTGTCCCTTGCAGTGTAGTGTTACAGTAAGGGTGTGTGTGTGTGTGTGTGTGCACGCGTTTGAGAGGCTCATGCGATATTTATGTATTTAAGTCCCAATCAATCAATCAATCAATCAATCAATCTCTCTCTCTCTCTCTCACACACACACACACGGCTATATTGTCCACTTGGGCTCTCGTTCCTCCTCGTGGCAGAAGGTCGTCACACTCCGTGTCTCCCGTCTTCACCCCTGCACCCCCGATCCCGCCTCGTTCTCGGCGATTTAATCCCTTTTTAATATCGGGGTAGAGGAGAGAGAGAGAGAGAGAGAGAGAGAAAAGGAGGGAGAGAACATGTGAAAGAGGACGAGACGTTTCCTCTCCGAACGTTATGATCATGGGAAACCGCGCTTGATGCCTGATGACGAATAAATACACGACTCTACGATAAAAAAAAAAAAAAAACGAATACAAAACTATAATTACTAAAGGATCATTGTGTTGTGTTGTGTGACTTGGTTTATTTCTTAAGCAAAAAAAGATAAACGTTCCTACTTCAGAACATTGCGGATTTTCGCGTAAAGGCTTCATTAGAAGCCGTATCCTCTTAGAACTTCAGGAGTACAGATGACTGAATGATCTGAAAATGGTCTTTGTTTGCTGGGAACACGATCCACGCTTACAGCCATACATTAAGCTAATACTCGTCCACACACACACACCCTGAGTGCCTGCATTGTTACCCATGTTAGCTAACAATCACTCAATGCAGCCTACACACTGACCTTTCATATACTGCATTCACACACACACGTACACACGCACACACACACACGCACGCACACAGCCCATGTAGTGTACTTACGCACCCAGCCTATAGTATACTCGCCACACGTGCGCGCAGGCGCACACCCGCTGGAACACACAAAGCTCATATAGTCTGTACGCACCTCACTCATTTGCATTTTACAGCCTCGATCACAATGTCGCATTCACGTCCGTCTAATTCATATACAGGGACTCAAAGAGCAGGCGGGAGACGAGCCAACGGGGCTCGACGACCCTCACTCCTCCACGCGCCAAGCGAGAAACGCTTCACATTCCATCCTCCAAACCGTGCCAAGAAGAAATAAAAGGATAACCCTGGTCCAGCTAGCATGACCGCGTGTGTAGGACTCGGACTAGATCCTATAGCACGGGGCGTTTTTCGATTTCATTTGAAAAGGCTTCACACGTCATCCAAGCCCTGATCAGACCCTGGTAGAATAACGTTATTTCCCAGCCTGGCCACAAAATAAATAAATAAATAAATAAATAAAAATCCAAATCCCCTCAATCCAGGCTTGCCTTGTAGCTCTAAAACCGAACCCAAGCTAATAACTATGCTTCAATTCGACATGTTTAATGCTAACAAGTGTTCGACTCCGGTTTAGCCACACAGGATTTTTACTCAAGTATACCAGGGTGTATATAGTGTGTGTTAGTAAGGAAAATCACACACACACACACCTCATAAAGTAAAGTTTCCATTTCCTCCCACCTTCAATCCCCAGCTAATGCTAATATGGCATTAAGAAAAGTAGCTAATTTTAATCAGGTTAGCGGTTTAACTTCTTTTTGGGTATTAAAACTGTTCCTAGTCGCTTAAAGGTGGTCCCTTGTGGGCATTTTTCTATCGAGGGTGGTTATTGTTTTTTGTTTGTTTTGGTGACTTCCTTTTTGTTTGCTAACATGGCAAGAATGAGGGTTGTCAAGTTAGCATAATGGCTAACCGGCTCTCGTCCTGCGTTCAAAAATAGCAGGCGACTTGTCGCTCGTAGGTTGCGTCAATTTCTGTTCTGATACGAACTGACTGGAGGTATTGTACAGGCACTAAAGTGTACGAGTTAAAAAGAAATTAACCCGCACGTGTGTCGTCCTGAAAATCGGCCGGTACATGTCAGGCTTCGGACTCCATTCAGATTAGCAAAGCAAGCTAGTTAGGGTACTAGCTACACGCACTCATAGAGGATCTCGAAAGATCCCTGGTGCTTCCTTCCGAGGTGTAATTTTCTCTGGAACGTCTTTGGAATCATTTGATGAGAGGTCAGAAGTAGAAAGCGAAGGTTTATTTTAGTTTAGTTTTTTTTTTTTGTTTTTTTCCCATTTCTGCACTTCAAACAGGAAGTTCGAACTCGGTGCATGTTGGAGGTTAAAAAACAAAACAAAACAAAGCAACCCCCCCCCAAAAATCATTTTGAATGGGGACGTGAAGAAACGTCAGTCCACACGTTGGCTGCCATTCGATTGGTTGAGGAGTCGTTCGAGACTATTGTATGTTTGAATTTGTCGCTTTTACGGCTCAATACCTGATTTGCATAGAATCGAGGACTCAGTAGGGATCGTTCGTGACGTGAGGGTTTTTTTTTTTTTTTTTGGGGGGGGTGGAGTGTTAAGCGTCACCTCAGAGTCGACGACGAGAAACAGAAGCCTGCGAGAGTGTGTCGACTCCATTAAAGTCGTCTTACACGCCGTTCCGCCTCCTGTTTTTCCCTCACTTTGACCCCATGACCTCAGTCTCGAGCCTAGGCACCGTGTGGTGTCTCATTTTTACGAACGACTCGACTCTTTTAGGCGAACGCCGACAGTCGACTCGTGTAAACGGATGACTTTTTTTCCCTTCTGGCCATGCAATTTGTTCATTTTTCTTCCATGGAAAAACCACTTTTCCAACACTTGAGCAGTTGGGTAGCGTGACTAGTGAGCCAGGCGCTCGATTATTGATCGTCGTGATGATCGCTAGTCGAAATACTTCGCAGAAAACGCGAGGAGCCGTTTGAAATCCGAAAGAATCGATTCTCATTGGGGAGCTGAGTCGAATATATTCGACTCCCTGAAAAGAGCCGGAATTCCCATCACTAGCTGCATCCCGTATGTTGATCCCATCCCCCTCTGGTACACTCGTGTGTGTGTGTGTGTGTGT
>JAQMCW010000023.1:30550574-30562416 GCA_030068335.1 Chrysichthys cranchii | reverse complement strand
TTTACAACATTATTGTTGAAATACACAGTCCTGAAAAAGGGACGTTTCTTTTTTTGCTGAGTATATATATATATATAAGTTTATCATTTGTCTAATTTTTTGTCTTTCACAGTTATCACGCACACGTCGTAGCTGTTTACACGACACAGACGATACACACGCTTGAGCTGTGGACCGTTTCCTCTACCTTCTGTAGCAGGTGTGTGCAGCGGAGACTGAGTTTGAGAGGCAGATGGTGAGAGCGTGGAAGCATCGTCAGACGTTAGCTGATCCTGTTCCTCCTCTGCAGCCGTAAGTGGAGGAGGGATTAGTGTACACACACACACACACACACACACACACACAAATACATACACACACAGTTAGATAGGGAGACAGGTTAGACACACATGCAGTTTTCCGAGGAATTCAACTTCAGCTCCTGGAGATCAGTCCTTGTGTTCGGTTTCCACAAAGACGCGAGCTTTATCTGGAATTGTTGCTTGCTAGAATGAGCCTTAGCACGTACGGCTAATTGCGCCAACACCGCTGCACACTGTACAACTTTTTAAAACCGCTCAGAAGCGCTGACCTGCTCTTGTGAACTTCGTCGAACTTGTGATTGGGTTCTTGGCGTCGCAGTGAAACCAGCGAAAACTAGAAGACTGTTCACATACTTTTGCACACACACGCGCAACATACTACATCGGTCCTACGCCGCCTCTACTGAAGCGCTCCTGATCGTCAGATTTTCTTTAACGATAAACATGTACACTGTCCATGATGGAAACTTTCCAGGAAAGCGTTTACATTAGGGTTTTTCCTCGGACAACAAACCAGATTCAGGGATCTGCTGCGCGTGACGGCGAACGAATTTGATTTCCTCTCCGACTCGTCCTGGCTGTTTCTCGTCACAGATCTCTCTTTCTTTTGTTGCGGAGAGGTTCACACCGCGCGCCCGACCACCGAGAAAAGCGAACATGCTCGAAAATATTGGCGCCTTGTCGGAGAGTCTTCTCAGACTGAACCTGAACTCCTCATGTGGCTAAAACTGTGGAGAGTGCACTAGGCTTCACCGAGAAAACAAGTCACTGATCCAGGAGCTTGACGAGACCAAAGATGGATTAAGCACTCGTATTAAATGTTATATTCGTCGCTGCATTGCTGGTTAGGAAGGAGTGTGTTATTTCGTTCAACATTTGGGGTTTAGGATCACGCAGCGATTCGTGCAGCACGCAGGATTATAGTTTTATAGACAGAAGGTGGGAGGAGGGTTTAAAGAAGTGTGGTTTTAATACTTTAAACTGTCCTAAAGGAACTCGAAAAAGTATTTTATATTCACAGAGAGCGCATATTGAAACAAAACTGAAAAATGAATTATATGATTATATAAATAATGTTTAAATGTTACAAAGAAAAGTGGAATGTATTTGGAAAATTTTGCTCATTTGAGGTCAAAATGTCCTCGTTTTGTCATGCTTTGTGTGTGTGTGTGGTCTATAACTGGTCCCTGTGGTCCCATCACACATAATAATGCCAGTACACTGGATTTGAAAACGTGTGTATTGATTGAGTGTCCAAGACAGAGTTAGCTCATGAGATTAGCATCGACAGCTATCATTTGTGTACGTGTGTGTGACTCACATGTGTGCAACAATGGAGTTTTATTCAGCAAGATGACACAACACGGGGTGTGTGGGTGTGCGCGCGCGAGAGAAAGCTGGAAGGCCTTGGTGCGAGATGTAATCGAAACAGGGTGTGTCCCAATCCATATACTGCATAAAACCTATAAAACCTGGTTCTTGCTAAATAACTAGCTAGCTGGCTGGCTGGCGTAACGATTAGCGGTCACTATGCAGATTCACCACTTGTGGCTACGTCCCAAACCATGTTCCACGTTACTAAATTCTAGTCCAGAAAACACTTTCGCCAAGATGCGCTAGCTAAACCTTTAGCTGCCATTTCAACTAGCTAACGTCCGCGTTTATGAGAAATAAAAAAGACGCGCGTTTGAAGTCTACATTGCTTATTTCTTGCTCAAGCCTTGTGACTATTACGTCCAAACGGGACTTGTAGTTCTTAGAAACGGTTAACTCTGACCAAAGTGTCAGTTCTAAACTTTCACTTTTTGCTTGTTTCATTTAGCTAGCAGAAGAGAAAGCGTTTTATTTAAAATAACGTTTTGTTTTAAATATTGTCTACTACACACGCACAAAAACAAACAAACAAACAAATAAATAAATAAGAAACAGTCTGGGGTTCTGCCTCTTCCACAGCTACCTAACAGTTCGGCGAATTTGGCTAGTAAATCCTAGCTAATAATTTTCCGTCATCACGCTAACTAGCCATTACCTGCAGCTACATCAGAGCGTCCTGTGTTAGCGTGGGAAGCTAGCTAGCTACCTTGCTACACTTTTCCATGTACTATGCTAGCTAGCTACCTTGCTACACTTTTCCATGTACTATGCTAGCTAGCTACCTTGCTAAGTTACTAGCTGTCAGAAAGAGCTTTTTTGACATGATGTCATCACGCCCACTATCGTGCCACCGTCTTTGGTGACGGGTCTCGCTTTACGTGCGTTTAGCCGTCACCGGGGGATGTGAAAATGCAGACTGTTATTACACGTGTCGAAACGTTTCACCATCTGTGGGATGTCCCGTATAAGGATTAGCGCGCAGGGACTTTTGTTTGTACAGTTTGGATAGAATTCTTCCTAATTATAATACAGTTGAGTCTGTAAATAGAAATAAAAGCATATACACGTGTGTGTGTGTGTGTGTTACCATCGAGCCCCAGATGTTGGTGCTCTACTTGGCGTTTGTACTCGTCCAGGTCTCTCTCGCTGAGCTCGCTGAAGGGGTTGGGTGGCAACGGCTCGGCCTCCTCCTCATCCCCACCTGTGTATGGCTGAACGCGGACGAAACAAAAAGCAGTCTCAGACAACACCCGAGTGTAATCAAAGTGTTTCATCTCGCAAAAAACACCCACACACACGCGTGCGTGTGTGAGGCGACAACACCCAGAAGAAACACGACAAGCAGGCCACCATGCTTATATTCAGAAAACCTGCTGCACGAGTGACGATGAACAAACTTGATGATGATGAGGGAGATTTAAGTATAATATACTGGGTGATTTGTGCGCACGTTTCGTTTTCACGCCCTGGAATCACTGAAACTTAAAAGGAACGAGAACAAAAACGCAAAATGTCAGACATCAAACGTGTCATGGCTGACTGACAAGAATTTATGGTATGTACAATGAGGGGGAAGAAGAAAAAAACAATAACTGAAATGAAAGCATCCAATCATAACCACAAGCTAAGAAGTCTCTTTACCTTTGAAGACAACCGCTCCTTTAAAGCAAAACGCAAAACACGAAGCATGTTAAATCTACAAACAGCGCGTTGGCGTCTCTGAATGGTAGAATTTGGCGACACCTAGTGGTCAACAGGAGAACTGCATGCTCGTAATTCAACCCAATAAAGCAACTCGACAGCTATTTATCGGTACGAGTGTTACACGTCACATAGTTTGAGAGTAAACAAACATGGGCAAAATTCCAAAATTGCAGAAGTGACCTGGAACGGTTACCAAGACAACACTAAAAGCTGTTTAATGTCATTTATGGATGAATCCATTTTTCTTATAGAGCCACAGACGTCACGATCACGTTCACAGCTCTGAATGTTAAGAGTTCGGCGACACCCAGTGGCCATCAAGAGAATTACAGGCTCAAAACCTCCCAGTCCTTAACACACCCTTGTCCTCTTTTCCTTATAGGTCAGACTCACCGGCGGTCTCTCCACGACGATGCCAGCCAGGAGCTGAGACTGCGGGCCCGCTGTCATCATATCAAGGCGATTCTGCTCTCGGATCTGAAACAGGCCAAAGGGGGGAAAGGGGGGTTTGATCCAGACAGGACACAAAACAAATACTCAGCAAAGACAGAGGGACTGGGAGAGGGATCTCAACACATATCGCCTCATTTGTCCACAGGGAAAATACTTGCTTTTTACTTAAAAAAAAACAAAAAAAAAAAAACCTTAAGAAAAGCTGGACAAAGCTGTGAGGGTTGTGAGAGAGAGAGAGAGAGAGAGAAAGAGAGAGAGACGCACTTTATTCCTCTTCTGGAGGACCTCGGTTGGGTTGGTGTTCAGAGGGACGAACTGGTTCGGGTCCTCAATGCGGATCGGAGTCCCGCTGCTGCTGCCGCCATCTTCAGACCTCATCCACTGAGAGAGAGAGAGAGAGAGAGAATGAAAGAAACACCATGTGAACAATACAACTAAATACTTATGTAAAACTGTACTCATCAGGATGACGCTAATGAAAAAAGAGACTTTAAAAACACCACTACTGCGTATTTAAACATTTCCAAAAACCTTAAGCTACATTTAGTTCAGCGCAAAGGTTTACATCTGCCCCGATTTTTTTTTTTTTTTATTCTGAACACAGAGAATTGTTCCTCTGCTTTAATTCTAAATTCTTAAAATATTAAGAGTGAGCGTTTCCTGCAAAAAGATTACATCACCAGGCAGAGGCACAACACCATCCAGACTTATAACAATTCTACCAGGAGGAATGGGCAAAAACTGGACAATCCAAAACCTGTGCAGAGGATTTAATATGCAGCTATAAAGACAAGTACTGGGCGGGTCTTACAGGGACCGGGAAAGTTTTGCACTGATGCATCACAGTTGCACCATTTGGCCATTTTTCTTTCCTTGAAGGAAAGATGAACGAATGATAGCTGCGAAACTTGCCAAGTAAATGTTTCATTAAGGTGAATAAAAGTTAAACATCAGCCTCTAGATTGGCCTAAGGGCGTGCAAACTTTTGCACGAAACATCCCTTGCAGGAAATATAAAAAGAAAAACAGCATGTGACGCCGGAGATGTGGAAAAATGTTGCAGAAATCACTCAGTGCTTGTGTGCCAAACATTCTTTGGGGTTTTACACGAAACGGGCGCCGACTGATGGGTTGTTACAAACACTGTGATACGTGAAGTGCCCACTAGAGGGCGGCAGAACGCCAATTGTTGTGTTTCACGCGCAGACACATGGACAAGACGTGCAATAATGCGAGTTCTGTTTTTTTTTTTTTAAGCTGCACTCCTACTCATCCACCCACATGCACTGAAAAGTGAAACACGCACACGAAAACAGGCACACACACCATGGTCCTGACGCGGCTGTTCTCCTCGGCGCCGCCTCCGTCCGCCACGTTGACCTTGGTGTAGCAGTTGGGCGAGTTCAGCCAGCGCGTCTTCTCCCTCTGCTGCCGCTGCTGGAGGAGGCGGAAATGGAGGCGGGACGCGTCGGTCGGCTCGTCCAAGGCGAACGCCGTCACCGTGGCTGGGATCTCCACCTCGCTCTTGTGCCGGGGCTTTTCCCGCACCACGGGGTGGCGGTACGCGTAGCCTGTTCGATAACCCTGGCGCAAAATAAACAAACGCAAACGGGTCACGACCCTGGAATGCACACATTCGGGAGAAACCCCACTTCTCTCTCTCTCTCTCTCTCTCTCACACATACACACCAGATTGTCGAGCATTCTCATGAGCGACTCGAACTCGAGCTCTCCCACTTTCCACTTGTGCTGAGAGCCCATGGCTACGCCGGCCTCGGCCACGCCCTGCGTCTTGCTCTTGTACTTCTCTAGGTCCAGCACGATGAGGTTCTCCATTCCTCCTGCGCACGAGAACGCATTCACCTACGCACACACACACACACATATTACACTCCTGAGCAATGAAGAAAGCTATTATATAAATAAGATCATAACTCAGAGCTGTTTTTTATCCACCCACTCACCCACCCGCGCGCCCATGCGCGCACACACACACGCACACATACAGTCGTGAGTTTAGTGTCAGTGTGTTATACGGCTTGTTTACTCTAGAGCGGTGATTTGTCCTGAAGAGCAGAGCTTCCCCCTAAATCTCTCTATAATTCATTAACAGCACACACTATGGTGCATTCTTCTGCAGTGAACACACACACACACACACCCACGCCCACATACACACACATTTTACAGCTGTGGCTGTTTTTTTTTTTTTTAATTTATTTATTTATTTATTTATAAGTGTAAAGTCCCAGCACTGAAAACAGATCACGCAAGCGCATTTACTAACACGTACCTGGATCTCGCAGGCAAACTGGGCTGTGTAAATGTAGTGGAACGCCTCTTCCATGGTTTCTCCTAAAGCCACCACGCCGTGATTCCTCAGGACGAGCACCTGGGGAACAGTGGGATTTGGTTTGCACGCTGCGTGTGTGTGTGTGTGTGTGTGTGTGTATTTTACATTTAGGTATCGTCTGTGTGTGTTTCTTCTGAAGATTACAAACGAGACCGTTTTTTGCTGCTGTTTTTTTTTTCAATCCTAAAGCGTGTACAAGACGAGCACCTTGGCCGAGGGGCCGAGTGCCTTCTGAAGCTCCGCCCTCTCCTCCTGGTCGTCCAGACTCCCGTGGTAGTTGTAGTAAGCCACGTCTCCGAGGATCAGTGCCTCCTGAGAGATGGGCAGCAGGCCGCACTTCATGGACGACACCTGCGCAGACAGACAGACACAAGGGTGAGGTCGCAGGGCTCCCAGCATGCCATGCGACGGAGGACACCGGCGCGCCGGTACTCACGGCTGCTGCGGCCGGGGTGTGCAAGTGGATGAGGCAGCGCACGTCAGGTCTCATGGAATAGATGGCGGCGTGCGGGCTGAAGCCGGCCATGTCGACGCACAGGTTAGTGGAGCCCTGGTCCACCACGTCGCCCAGGATGTTCACCTTCACCTGCAGAGCCAGGGACGGACAAGAACACAAATTAACCACGTCGCTGACGCCGTTTCAGGAAGACGGAGTCACTAGACACATGTAAAAAAACAAAACAAAACAAAACAAAAAAAACATGCAGAAAATTTCAAGACTATTTAACAACAGGATCCCAATAAACCGAGGGGGGTACAAACTTTTGCTCGCAAGCCTTTATGAGGAATTAAACTAGAAATTCGCTGATGATTTTCCTGCCGCATGTTTTGTTCCTTACATAACTCGCCCCTTTAACAACGTCTCTGCGGCAGCTGTGCATCAAAAAGGCTCTCAATAAGCATCATCAACTCGCCCCCACACACACACACACACACACACACACACACACACACACAGCATTGTGTAACCAGCTGGATCCTGTGCTTCAGTGAAAAGACTGTGTCTCAGTCCGGTTCAACTCCATGAGCGCGTTTCTCGTCCCCGAGACAGGCGAAACCAAACCGGTTAAAACCGGCACGCGGTTCGGCGGCTCGTAAAATTAACCATTTCCTGAGATGTAAACTTTACGCTTTTACGCCCGAACGGTTATGGGTTCTCATTCCTCGGCAGTGAGCTTGGATTCACGCACTGCTCATGTTATGACTGTTGTATTAGTCGAGGACGCACAAGGAACTCTGGGTCAAGGCTAAGTGCCTGACGCGCGCGTGCGCGCACACACACACACACACACACACACACACAATTCCAGCGTTATCAGCTGATGAGCAGGAATTCACCAAAACAACTGCAACAGCTGCTACAACACAGGAATGCTAGCACGCAAGAATCGTACGGGTGACGACTGGGGGGGGTAAAACCGACACTGAAATAAACAGTGCAGTGCTCAAATACCACGACGCACTATCTGGGTCAAATGTCTCCCTGCAAAACGTCGTGACATGGTCATGAAACCTTTCTTACGCGATGCGATACACCGGCGGAAATCAAGCTGTTGGTTGTTCTAGTTGTTTGCTTGAAAGCTTCACGCCAGCAGGGACAACATGAATGACTTCTCAAACCAAGCGCGACGATACGACACCAAGACTTCCAAGCATCAGATAAGGCCCCGCGACCGTGACGCGCCTGAATCCGACACCTTTGGCGGTTTGTAAACAAACTTAACTACGCGTGGCGAAGCAGGGACTGGCGGCCCCACCCTCCACGGCTTCATCTAGGCACGTGTGTCCCTGTGTGTGTGTGCGCGCACGCACATATTTAGCTCAGGTGGCCATGAGGACATTTGACACGACCCCATCATCGTGAGGACCTTTCTCCTATTTTGGTCGGCGTTAGACGTCCGTGTGCGTGCCGATCGCCCGGGTCCTCGCTAAACGGTGCGGTCGCAGAGGAAAAACGCTAACAAGCTAAAGATTTCATTCCTGCTATTGAGGTTAAGGGTGAAGTCAGGTTTCGGGTTCAGGTTTTAGTTTTAGTACGATGTCGGGTACCTGAGGTCCTCACAAGGGCAAACAATCCAACATTTGTGTGTGTGTGTGTGTGTGTGTGTGTGTGTACCAGATTAGAAGCTGATGCCTCGGCGAATGACAGCCCTCTGGGGATGATGAGAATGTGGTCCTGCTCCTTACTGACACGAACCTACAAAACACACACACACACACACACCTCATTCCTTCTGTCACACAACAGCTGTGTTGTTGTTTTGCTACTAAATATAGCGTGTCCGTCATTTCACTTCCTCTCGAGAGCCTAGGGAAGAAGAAGAAGAAAAAACCAAACCAAACCAAAAAACCCTGTTGACCCCCCGCCGCCCCCGAAAGCATCACAGGGGTCAATGTTCAAACAAAAGCAGTGTTATAAACGTCCTCCTGGAAGCAGTATACGGTTAGGTCCTGATTTTGAAGGTCTGACATATAACACGAGCTAGCGTTTTCTAAGGGGTCCAAGCACCGCACGCAGCGCTCACATGCGTTTCGATTATTAGGGGTCCAAGCAGGGAAAATGACGCAGCCCTGTTCTCTCACAGGTCCATAAACCCTACAATGTCTCCCAACCCGCATGTATACTTTACTTCCCATGGTACAGCAGCAAGACTGTTTTAGTCATCATAGGTCCAATAGCTCTGTAGTCTTTCTTTTTATTATTGGGGGGGGGGGCGGCAAGCAATCGAGGTGGTAACACCAACCATACAAATCTCACAACAATTTCATCAAGGTGCGATTGTCCCAATCTGTGCTTTTGAAAATAACGGGCCTTAAGGTAATGAATTAGATAAAAGGCACTATATTTCAACAATGAAGACCTCAGTATAGCAATAGACCCGCTGAGCTCAACGATGCTAATATAATTTGCTAACGTGACCAGTTAATTAGCGAAATAGTATTATAGTATTGCTAGGAAGCGACAGTATTAAAAAAGGAGCCTCACGGTGATGTAGGCGTTGGAGAAGTGAGCCCAGCTGAAGAGATCGACCAGCCGGTACAGGCTGGCCAGTTTACATCGCGCCTGTTTCTCGCCCTTTACCATGGAGCCGGACTCGGTGCCGAAGAGATCGTTGATGGGGGACACCATGCCCAGACCTGAGGAGGCAAAAAAAAAAAAAAAAAAATCAATCAATCACCACAGAAACTTTCATTTCTGCATTTCTACTCCTTTGGTTCAACCACAAAGTTTCTCGCGCACACGTCCAACAAAGTTACTGCTCTGCTTGCGGATGAACTCTGGGGCACTCGAGTTACTTCACTGCGCACACACCCTTGGCCACTTCCCCCCCGGACGTGCGCAACGCCCAGAGGCTTCTCGCCGCACGCGAAAGTCATGCACTTTAGGAAGTGCACCGTATTTCGGTTTATTATTTCTGTCGCCATTTCGTCATTTACGTGGTGTGTTGCGTCAGCCGATATTTCACTCGTGACGAAATACCAACAAGACCAAGGCCAAAAACTTCCCAACAGCCCCGCAGTTAATCATCAAACCTGCGCCTCGTTAGATTCAACCTTAAAACGCGACTAAAATCAACGCCTGCTTTAAAGACACCGCTAGTCCAAATCTGACAACCACCAACATCTTTCGAATCAATCTCGGTCATCGCGCCGCGTAACGTGCAACAGCTCAGCCGGTCGAACATGGTGTCGGCCGCGGATTTGATTTGACCTCGAACCGGACGCGCCGCAGGCCTGATCGATCACGCCGGCGTTACGTCCTCCGTGCTCCTCATGACTAGAACTACGCATGCAATAAAATGACCTCGAAAACATTCTGCGCGTTTCGCCCGAGGCGTTTTAAAATGAAAACGGCCTTTCGCAGAGAGCGCGAGGGTCACTGTATCCTTCGACGATTAGTTCTGCATTCCGCAGACGTAAGGAAACGAAACCGACACGCGAGGACAGCTGGACTGACGCCAGTTCCCCTGACATCGCTTACCCATTTTGGGTCGGCATCAAGTAAGAAATGAAACACTTCCTGGGGAGATGTGGAGCTATATGAACGTCATCAGCAGTGATTATACAAAACTTGGCTCTATCCCATATCAACAGTTTGCCGGCTTTCTTTGTTATTCTTTGGCACTCTATTAAAGTCTATTCCTTATTCATTTTCGATTAACGCAGAGCGCCGAGAACGACCGGTTACTGAAGAGACGATAACGTAGTAGAACAAGGACATACTGTACCGCCGGAGTACTTACTGAGGGGGGAGGTGGGGTATCCGCCGATGGAGCTGGCCATGAAAAAGTCGGCGATCTGGCGCAGGGCCAGGAGGCTGGCCGGGTTATTCCCCTTGTTCATCTGTTCCTGGATCAGGCCTTCCAGCTCATCCTTAAACGCCTGAAATGCACGCAGACGGACAGGAAGAGGAGATTCAATTATAAATCCCAGCAATATTCTAATAAGAAAACATTAACGTTCTCCTGCAAGTCAATTAACGGGACAACAAAGCGACAGAACTTGGGTTACTAATGCTCTTTCTTTTTTTTTTATCCATTTCTTTAGCTCATAGTGGTTTCTTTTTATTAGCTAAGCATTGCTCACTATCCCAAAGAACATAAAAGAAATCAGAATAGGTTTTTGATACAGTACGTTTCCAAAGCGCTTGGTTTAACGCCCCTTGTCGAGTCCGTGAAAGATATTTCACACAGATGACGTTTTCACTGCCGATCGTTTACTTCGACTGAAGCGATGGTTTCGTATCAGTGTATCATTCACGTGGGCAAATCACAGCGAGACGCGTGGAGAAACACTGGCGGAAAGGTTACCAACACAAGATTTGGGGGATGGGGGGGCTTCCACACATTTTTTGTGCGCTTCAAGAGCTAATTTTACTGTCTTCTACAGGAAAGGACTCCTGAGTAGGCTAGGCTAACCTAGGCTGAGAGGTTCTACATACGATATTTTCGACTTACGATGGGTGTGGTGGAACGCATCTCCATTGTAACTTGAGGAATTTCATTTCATTTAAAAGTTAGCTTAATACATTACCCTTAAAAATAAATAAATAAATGGTTGACTTAAAAACAGAGTACAGTATCGCCTAATTGATATTTGCCCCACTAGCATCTTTAAAGTAGGGTTATATTAATGTTACCCCGATACGAATTCACTGTTGATGTTTAGACATCTTGAGGTTTGTTATAAATTAAATAAAAACCAAGGAAAAAAAAGCCCTGAAAACACTTATCACATCAACATCATATCAAAATACCCGCGTGTTAAACTGAGATGAACCGCGCATTCACTCATATAGTTCACAAAGCGTCTGAGCTCCCAGCCAGTCAGCAACGAGTAAAGATGGTACCCTGCCCTGTGATTGGCTACTTCCCACCTTTCCAGCCAATAGCGTGTCATCATGGAGCCTACGCCATCACCAAAACAAACGGTGTGTACGCATTCGCTATGAACATTTTGCTACGAAGATTTCGCAGATGTGTGGAAAAAAATGCGACCGTGAATTAGTTAGGTTCCACAGAAAATTTCACAAATCAGTGAAATCGCGAATCCAGAAACACGAATGCACGAGGAACTACTGCGACACACATAAAAACATTAATAATTTCCCCATAAACTTGCAATATTATTTAGGAAAATCGCAACATTTTACTCAC
>JAQMCW010000023.1:30530372-30542978 GCA_030068335.1 Chrysichthys cranchii | reverse complement strand
ATGCGCACACACACACACAAATGCACGCATGCGCACACACACACACACACACACACACACACACACACACACACACAGCGTCCGGTCTGATCAATGCACCATTGTGTGTTCAGGGCTACCCTGAGACAGGATTCATCTACTGTGTCTCTCTCACACACACCTCCGGCTGAAGTACAGTTCCAGCTGCGTTCGGCATTTCACCACGACTGCAACCCAAGCTCTACACACACACACACGCGCACATTTCTGCATTTCGTTCCAACTGATGAGTCGAGCCCGAGCGCTCACCAAACACCAGACAAACCTGCGATACGATCTGACGTGACGATCTCGCACCTATGCCCGGGCACACACCCACGCTGGGTTGCTGGGCGCCGTGAACCCACCGTGGAATCCGCAGAAGACAGACAGGTTGTTATATAATAAGGCGAGATGTGGGGCGGGCGACGGGTAAAGAGGGCGTGTGATCGTGCCGTAAATCACGTTCCATATTTCCGAAAGCAGATAGTCGGACAGGTTAGTTTAAAAAAAAAAAAAAAACCCACGGTGCTGAATTTCCAAATTTGCTTGGACTGGGAACAGGGTGAGCACCAAAAATCCCAGAGTCAGATTTGGATGCGATCATGAAGAGCGAGCAAGGGGGGAATTTTACACAAGGACATTATTATTATTATTATTAGTATTGTCAGTGTTCTCTTTTCCTGCACCCTCGTCTGAATAGAGATCTGGGCAAAACCCGGTTTCAGACAGGTAGAAGTCTTCATAAAAATAAATAAGTAAGTAAGTAAGTAAGTAAGTATTACGATTAAAATGAAAATTATCTTTCAAAAATAAATTAAATGTTTAAAAAACAAACAAACTAAACAGTACACATCACAAACCTGGCTACACAAAACAAGTAAGAAACAACATACGAAACATTACCTGACATTCTTAGCTACTTAGGCTAATGTTAGTCAGCTAGCTAGCTTTACAACAAGCTCACAACTCCGACTCTGAGAATTTCCGAATACCAGGGGCAGGGTCCGCCCCGAAACTCGGAATTCCCAGTGAGAAATCCAGGAAGGTCTCCTCAGCGCCTCAGGTCTACTCGGCCGCTCAAACCGCCGAAAGATCACTTTGCTACTTTAAACGAATTTCTCGGATTGTTTATCTTCCAGTTTGCGAATCTGAGAAAGCAAACAAGTCAGACTCTGTCACTAAACCCAACACCCCACACGATTATGATTTCATCCTGGTGTCCAGCATGAATTATTTTTAAACCCCACTTCGAAGCTTGGTGCTGTACACTGCGCAGTTCACAAACCAGACTTGGTTAGTTAGCTAGCTAGGCTAGCGATCCTAAGCTCGACAGCTCGGTGCGAATATCTGCATCGGAACTGAACATTCTCAAACCAGAATTTTGTTAACCGGGAATACTGATTTCATTTGAGCTTCTCCTGACCTTGCGAGAGGCTGCAGAGACGCCGCATCTGACGGTCAGACGGGCACGTTTGTACGCCATGTTAGCTAGCGTGATATTCCAGGTCACGGGCTAACGTACAGTAGGTGTTGCATTTTTATTATAATCTGATACAAAAAGACACATATACTGAAACGGTGAAGGAACACATGTCCCGTACAGTTGACGAGCAGGAGCCACACCCTTCCCTGAACTGGACTTTACGCTCGTATAAACGCACCATGCGACCTCAATAAAAACGACAAACTCAACTGCTGCTACCGCGTTTACCTAGCTAGCGTTTATTGCTCGAGTATGGACGTAACAGCTCAAATGAAGCACGTGATTTTAAACTTGATATCCTGCTGTGGGTCACACTAGCCAGGTCCTGAGCAGAGATTTAGGGGGGAGGGGGAAAAATGTATTAAACGATGAACCCATGCATCCTCTTACTCTTCTTCGTGTCATTGAGGGGAAAAAAGAAATTCTGATATCTCACCCTACGCACGCACACAGACATGATGTATATGTGAAGAATTGTCGTCTGTATAACCCCCCCCCCCCCAATTAAAATCCTGCTACGCCCCTTGACTCAAACCCACCAATAGGAGGACGGTACAGGATGAACAGAAACCCACAGGAAACCCACTGATACGTTGTCGGAATGCAAAGTGGCACATGCTTATAAACCGAAAACAATCCTTATTACCTCGGGCTTTCACGTGCGCATCACGCGGACTGATACGGTTAAAGACGATCGCTGGGTTTTGGTGACAGTATGTTAAGGAGCCGGAGAGGATCTTCAGGATGGAGATCTTGACGTGGTCTTTTCTAAAAACACGCCTGAGAATTTAGTCACATCTCGCCCAGCGTGACGAGTAACGAACTTAAACCGCCGTTGAAGTCGCATGATGCGTGAAACGAACGGAAGCGAACGTTAGCTAAACAGACGCTCATTAACCTCGCGAAACACAAGATCCAGATGGCTCGTTTTTGTCTACCACGCTCCCACGGACTTGATTACGAGTGCCGAAAAAAGTCTTGGACAATTTACACAAACGGCCAATTGCGTCTGAGATACGCCGCACCTCTGAACCCAAATGGTTAGCTAACTAGCTAGCTAAATATGGAGACCGCTGAAAAGTTTAACGGGGTTTTTTGAGGTCATGGAGTATTTCTTTTCTTTATCATTTTTTTTTTTTTTTACACCCAGCTTCACGCTCACCTCTCGACATCAACCTGGCCGTCATCGCCCTAGACCTAGAAGACGAACACGCTGTGCGCTTTTCCGAGTTATCCCGTGTGGAATCTAGCGCCTATTGCTTTTAAACATGACCCTATATGATTTGGACCCCCCCGAGAAGCCCTGATGCTGTACGAGCACGTCGGCGTATCTCAGGTGGTCTGGCGTACCGGCAACACCTCTTCTTCTAACCAAATGAGCTGGTAAACAAGAAACTGAATGGATCAGGAGAAGAAACAAAGAACACAAAAAGAAAAAAGAAAAAAAAAAAAAAACACCCCAAAGTATCCATGCTTGGTTCCAAAGCAGCTCCGAGCGTAGAGCGAGGGGGCGGGACGCGGACATTGGCGAAACGCTTTCGATTGGACGATTGTGAGATTAGTACCGGTGTCCATCATCACAAACTACATCTATGTAAGAAACAAACACCACACCTCCTCACAGCTAGTTTGCATTCCCCCCTAAATAAATAAATAAACAAACAAATAAATAAATACTCCTTCTACATGCTGGAGTCCAGGAGCTGGACCTGCCCCTCCCCCTTCCGCCCAGCAGGGGGCTCAATCTAGGTGTCACACACGTTTACTGTCCTGGTTTCCCCCTTTGTCTCACTTTAATATGCACTTCGAGAGGCGGGACAGTTCACAGGGGCGACATGGGCGTCAGTCCGGAGCACGCGGGAACTCGCACGCGGGTAAACAAATGAAATCACGCGCCCAACGTGCTCGAGCTCACGGCGTGTGACGACACAGAGCGCTCACTCAGCCACCCCAACTTAGGAACGTGGCGAACACCACATAACGGCGTACTGTACTCTAACGTGTACTCAGGCTCCCTCAGGACGGGATTTGTTTTGGTTGATTTATGGGGGTGAGGGGCGTGCGCGAGAGAGAGTGGGCGCGCGCGCGCGAGATGGCTCCTCCTGTGGATTCCGCGTGCGTCCCGGCTCATCTTCCCAGAGACTCTCGTTCTTTCCTTCCTTTAAATATTATTATTATTAATCCTATTAATAGCAAAGTGGACTCGGGGTTGAGCTGCACTTCCGCCTTCCAACAACAATACCGGGAAAAGAACAACCCAGGACTCACAATAGGACAAAGATTTGCAGCGCGCGGGGGGGGGGGGGGGGGGGTGCACTCGAACAACACGCACGCACGTGCACAATAAAGCAAAGCAAAAAAAAAAAAAAAAACCCACACGATTCAAAGGAAAGCGCGTGCGCGCGCGTGTAAAGTCCGAGCCCGAGCTCGCGCCTTTGAGTTGTATCACACACTTTAAGCTGCTCGCGCAAACCCCAACGCGCTGCGAAGGCGTGCGCGAGCTCCGCTCTCGGAAACCATAAAACGACCCACCTGTGTGCGAGGCTTTCTCTCAGTATCTCGCGTTTAAAAAAAAAAAAAAAATTAAAGATAAAATAAAAATAAATCCGAGGGTTGCTAAGCAGGCATGTCCTTCCTTTCCCAGACTGCAGCGCGGTTCACTCCCGCGCGGGCATCCTCGCGATTTCCCTGCGCGCGCGCCGCCCTGATTACTCCCGTATAGCTAGAGCTGCGCGCGAGCTCGCTGCCGGTACCCGCATGCGTGTGCGTGTAGTCTCCCGTGGACGCGCACTAGCGCGAGTGAGAATCCTGTGCTCCGCGAAAGGAGCTAAAGGCAGCACGTGACCTGCTAACCCGACCCATTTCCTTTGAGCGCGCGGCCCCGAGTTGACCAATCACAGCGCGAGTCTGGGACAAACGAAATAAAGGTCACTAGTTTTAGGTGTGTGCGCGCGCGCGCGCGCGCTAGTTCACAAGTGGCACTAAAGGGCAGTGTTTACTATTTTGTGTGTGCTTCGTTTGTAAGCCTCTGTTTACCTGCTGCAATCACACATCCACAGTAAATCTAACACACACACACACACACCAGCTGGACTTAATTAAAATGCTGACACATGAGCCGCACCAGTTCTACACGAGACTCTGATTGGTCAGAACCCTGCTGAAAAAAATGCCCAGCATAGCAGCACCCCCCCCTCCCCTCCCCCACCAAACACATGCTGTTATGGCCATGACTAGCATGTATTATGGTAGTCACGTGGGTCATCACCTACACTGGTTTACTATGGAGTTTTTTCCAGCTTGCAAGGCGTTGATTAATTTTCTACACCAGCAAAAAGTAATGTCTTCCTTCTGGTCCGCGTCTGTCCTAACCACTGACTCGGGGTGTTAAACGTGAAAGCAGAAAGCTTGACCAAAGGTTTTTCCATAAGTAAGGAGTCTCCGGTGTCAGATCCCAAGACCTGACAGGACGGAGGGGGGGGAGTTGGTTTATGTTTTCTGGTTTGCCGCCAACGTGACAAGCTAAGTTTTGTTTTGGTGAAAGGGAGGGAAAAAAACAAACAAACATTCATTAACACCTGAATGATGATGATAAATAATTCATATCCATTAATACCTGAAAAAAAAAAATCATAATAGTCAGCTAATTCCTGAGATAATACAGGAATAAAACAAGTCGTCCTGGGATTAGCCTATTGTTTTCGCATATTTGCCCCCTACGACACTCTATGGCGCCGTAGCATAGCGACAGTTAGCAGTCTGTGTAGGTGACTGCTTGGTACCAGGCTTAAGCAGGACGTAATACCTATCCAGTACCAGTCCAAGTGGAGATTTTGGTCCTGACTGGACAGCTAGTGAGAGGAGGAGGAGGCGGCGGCCAAATAAATAAATAAATAAATAAAATCACAGCTTTTATTTTCTGCTGCCAACCATATTGAAGTATCGAACATGCTAACTATGTAGGTAATGTTTATCTATGGCAGGGACGTTTCTCCCCAAAGAACTCTATATTAAATACTTTATTTCAGAAAATAAAGCTGGCAAGCTGTGTAAAGCTAACTGACAGCTTGCTATGTCGCTGAACCAGTGTAGCTAAAGTCTAGTGAAAGCTAGTCCGCACTGATGAGATATCGTAGCTTGTGTTCTGTCTTATACTGACGACCTTACTGAAATAATAATAATAATAATAATAATAATAATAAATAATAATAATATTAACAACAACAACAACAACAACAATCATCTTACAGCTCTAAGCTCTAATACAGCTGAATCAGAAATCTAAAATCATGCTAAGTGTAATTCGAGTGTAATATTAGCCATACCGGACATTTTCTTATCAATTTAACATCACATCTGAGGTAAATGTTGATATTCCTCACCCTTTGGTCTTGTTTCCTGTGTCACTAAACCTTTTCATTTCCTGGTTAAAACACCCGACAGCTACAGCTGTGTGCTGGCTAGATAAATCTTTTGCCTCGCCATTAGCTTGGTTTATATCGTCTCCCATGTCGAATTTGTATTTTTACTGTTGCCTAGCACAGAAATAATGGGTCCATTTGAAGATTACATTGAAAGCTAAACGTTGCTTATCTGTAACCGCAGATAGACACAGAGACAGATAGATAGAGAGATAAACAGATAGACAGAGTACACACACATGTATACAAAGGATCAGGGCGTATCAGTGACTCAGCTGGAAAAGTGGGACACTTGAGCGTTTTTCCTCTTTCTCTGTTTGTCTCTTGCGCTCTCTCAGTCTCTGACTATCTCATGACTAACACTGGTGTCTGTAAACAGCCCTCTTCTCATCCTCCTCCTCCTTGTTCTCTTTCCGTCCCTCTTGTTTTCTACAGTACGCCATTTTAGTCACTACGATTCACTTCGTACTTCGTTGTGCGCGCAGAACCCCTGTAGGGGCTAAATGGGTCGATATCTGTGTTAGCGCTGATTAGTGAGGGATGAAACAATATAGGAAATGATCCACGTTGAAATCCACAGCTGACCTGGCACTATAGAAGGAACACCACCACATCAGGACGAGTGAACGAAGCTAATCTTGTGAGAGTAGGTCGTTACCTGAACACGCCGCTATTACGAGAAAATTAACCAATCAGATTCAGGAATTCGACAACGCCGAATTCTTTCAGCAGGTTGCTAATATTTATTCAAATAACCTTTGAGCCTAAAATGAAAAACCGTTTTCCTTATTTACCCAAATATACACTAGCTGATCAGCGCAGACGGGGTTTGTTGGCAGATTTTTTGCTGCTTTAGTTCTCTGTATTCAAGCTACCAGGCTAACGTAGCCAAGTAGTAATCACAGTGAAAACCTTTTCCGTTCACACACGTCTTCATAGGCGGAATTCCAACGACAAACGATTTTCCGAAACAAGGGAAAGAAATTCTATTTATGCTATTATGCCTAAAGCGGAACTAGGGCACCATTTAAACAGGGGGTGGATTGAAAACCCACCGATCCATTCCGGTCGCCCAAGATGGCCGCCGCGATCGTGTTACAGCGCTGCAGTTATTTGGTTCGAGGTTTTCAATTTTCAGTCATTCACAACTGGGACAGATAGATATGTTGAAAAAAATAAACCCCAGTTTGACATGCATTCCGTCATAAAATCGTCAGCGTTTAACGTGTCGAACACCAAACGCGCCTCGGCTACCTGATCATGCCTGTACGTTTTATTTCTTTTCACCGAACTGTTCCTTTAAGCGCTTCCCAGACCCCTTCGAGTTGTTAAGTGGCGTGTAATCCGTCTGAATTGCGATAAAATAAAGGGTAATGTTTAACCTGGACTGCCTCAGCAGTTCCTCAGTCTGAACAATACACACACTGTTCAACGAGTCGTTCTTTCACACACACACACACACACACACACACACACACACGTATGTACATGAACCTGGATATTAGAGGAGCTTATGTGGGAAAGGTGTGTCTCTCTCGCTCTCACACACACACACAGACAGACACACAGACACACACACACACACACACAGGATATGAAGTGTAGTTTTATTTCTGTCCATCACAATGAATCTTTTATCGAGCTGCCTTTTCATTTTTGAGTCCTAAGCCCCGCCCACACTTGGTTACTGTTGCTATGCTGTCGCGTTAACGCGATATGACTGAATAGACACGTTCTGAGAAGTTGTCTGTGGCGTCAAAAACCCTAACCAACCTGCAAAAAAAAAAAAAAAGAAAAAAAAATTAACCCAACCAAAAAACCACATTGGTTTTGCATATTTGCTGCATTTATTTCTAACAGAAGGCAAAACGACACCTGACTCACAGAGCAGGACGCTTTCAAGCTGGAAATCAGTAACTGTCTAAAAACCAAACCACCACCAAAAAAACAAAAAAAAACAAAAAACAAACAAACAAACAAAAAAAAAACCGGGGTTACGAGATAATCTCAATTCTTTTTTTGTTTTTTAAATACCATTTGCTCTCAATAATGAGGAATATATGATCCGGACTGGTTTCCACTGGCCGGGTCACGATTTTTTGCTGTTCGCCTGGACGCGACATGACAAGTCTCCATGACAACTCGCAAATTACCCGCTGCAACTCTGACACTGATTTAAAGCCCCAAATGAGGAATAGCAGATCTGAAGTTGCTGACAGGCTGTACGGTGGTTTTGTGGTCGCGGTTTTGTCAGCGTTCGGAAGCTCGTGTTGATGCCGTAGCCAAACCAAAAAAGCCTTTTAACTGCAACGAGTCCTGAATCAGAAGTGCTGAACACACACACAGACACACACACACACATTTCTGTCCTCAGCTAAACTCTCTACTGTGGAATCAACCATCACTGGGCTACGGATTACAATCAGAGCTTTTGGAAAGCGTAGCCTGGCACTTAAAGGTGTCATATGCAATCTGTCAAAATATTTCTGGCCCTGAAATAATTAGATCATTTCAAAGACACCTTTGAGAAACTGGGATTTGTAACATTGCCCTTGCATGGGCTTCGGGTAGTTTCTTCAGTTCGGGCTTTGATTGAAGTTTTGCAGGCCCTGAAATGGATAATTTCACCAGTGACCAGAGGTTTCACTGTACATATTGTAAAAAACATCTGTTAGTAGTGCAATATGATTATTTTCCCCATATCGTCCACTAACATCTAAGGAATATATAGCACTATTATCCACATAATAGACAGCCGCTTTTAAACCTGCAGCCTGTTAGTTTCGACTTAAGTAGAAACATAAGATCTACCAGTACAACTTTAATCTGGTCCGCAGATTGCCTCGTGTTTTTAATGAAGGGAAAAAATAGTCTGTCCTCGCTAACAATCTGTTCACCTTTTCGTCAAAACGGGCCCCGGTCACCGTGCAAAGGGTGAGATTTCCTTTTAATCGGGTCGACTTTCCTGTTCGGGGTGGAAAAACCCCCCAAAACAACAAAAAAAGTGACGCAAAAGCTAAATGCCAGGACGAGAAGCCTGGAAAGGTCAAATATAGGTCATGGGTTTCTACACGAAACATCAAAGGAAGCTCCTCTGTAAGAAGATAATCATGCGTTAAACCTCTTACTGTGTTTCAGCTCGCGTTCTTCCTTCCATTACGCTTAGTTTACTGATTTCTGTGCTAATTCGCGGAATATATCGCCGTCCGTCAACGTCTTCTTCCGCATTCACAAACTCGCACTTTCCGGTCGACCTGAACCGACTTCAATGGCTCGTCTGGGCGTCGTAAAAACCCGGCTCGTGCCTCTTAACCTTGAGGCCTGGGGTCAAGTTCAATAGCCCTTTCCTGTTTGCCACACAAGCGAGGTGATTTGGAAAACATTAACCTTTGACCGCGGTCTCCTGTTGCAGGTGGCTTAACGGCAGAGACTCTATTTGCAAGGTGTTACACGCTCCAGGAGAGTTCACTCAGCTCGGGCGGAGGAGGATAGAATAACGGCTTGCACGGATAGGGCCCATAGCGGCGTCCGATTCTGGATCAGCTTGCTCTCTTTTTACAAGGCCTCGTCCTTATTGGGCAGCATTTTATTTACAAATGAGCACACAGGTCCTTCGTTCAGGACATCCTGCATCTCAAGCATTTATTCAGAACCACAGATGCTGAGTTCCCATCCCGTGTGTGTGTGTGTGTGTGTGTGTGTGTGTGTGTGTGTGTGTGAGAGGGGGGAAATGACTTGCAGTAAAGGGAAACATATGTGCAGGTGTTTGGGTCCATCTCCTTGGAAACTAGCGATAACGCAGCGACAGCGGAGCCATGTGTGTTTTCTAAAGACGGGTCATTCCGAGTGTATCTGTGTGTGTGGAAAAAGCGCCGTTACGGTATTACTTCATTCACACACTTCCTGTGTTTACACAGTTTTGCAACTTGATTTAGAAGAAACCTCAGAGTTCTTGGGACTTGTTTGAGACTGAGGGGGGTAAAGGTCACGCCGCAGGTCATGGTCCCTTACGATCTCGTTAGCACGCAGAGCAAAGCAGATCCCGAACGACACGGGGAGTAAGTTACATCAGCTTTGAAAAACGCGGTTTAAAATCTGCATGTTGTCCGTTTCCTCTCTCCCTCACCCCGTCCTGTCCCTTTAATCTCAGTCCCGTGTAAAGTCCCCCCCCTCCCGCATTCGTGCGCCAAGACGTTTGAAAGCGAGCGCCGAGCTTTGAAAGGTCGCAGCTTGGCACCGTCTCAGTCGGACTTATAAGTCTTTTTAACTCGGATCTCTTCAGGAGGTTGAATCAACTAACGATTGTTTAATAGCTTCCGTATGATTAAAACCACTCTGTTGTTCTTCGATTGACGGCCGCCGATGGTTATTTCTCTGCTGCAGTCTTGACGCAGCCCGGCAGGGTTTTATTTGTTTAAGCCATCTGGCCTCTTTAGGCTTTTTTTTTTTTTTTTTTGGTGTTTATTAAAGATTCAAAAGAATGAGAAGATATCATCAGAGAAACAGGAAATCACTCCATATGTGCCATATCAATTGCAGTCTGCAGGCTACAGCACATTACAACATGCCTGGGCCCTTACACACACACACACACACACACACACACAAAACTATTCCTATATACAAGTAACTTTGCATACTAAAGGTTAATCGAATCTTACTAGTAGTAAATTGCTGAGCAAAGTCCTGAACAAAATATTCACATTTGTACATATTAAAAGATAATATTAACTATAACTCCATACAAAAAAAGGAGACAATTAGATGTTGCATCCCCAAAAATTTGTAATACAGGTGCTCTCTGAGTTACGATGGCGCGACTTACGATTTTTTGAAGTTGCAATGACAATTGTGATGTGCTAAAAAATGCAAAATATTTAGAAATATTTAAAATTCACAGGCAGGCATCGCAGGCAGGTCAGTGCAACATTGTATGATGTAAGCGGATGTTCAGCATCGCGTGATGCCTCATTCTCTCCCGCAAATCGTGCTGTTAACTTGTGTATCGGTGTACTGTACAGTGCATTACCACAGGTTTTTTTGTGATTACTAACAGAACAGCTTCAGCGGCAGCTGTCTGTAGCCGGAGCTCAGTATTTGTGTAGCGGGGTGTCGTGGCTGGACTGAGCTCAGACACACAGTGCTGCTGCCTCCACCAGGTGCGTACCTCTCTGACAAACTCTCTCTTTTGACAGACGTGAGTTAAATGAAGTCTTCATAGTGTGTGTGTGGTCTTCAACAGGAAAAGACTCCTGGGTAGGCTAGGCTAAGTTGAGCTGAGCTTAGCTAGGCTGAGATACCCAAGCTAGGCTAAGTGGTTTAACACAGTGGGTCGACTTACGATATTTTCGATTTACGATGGGTGTGGCGGGACGCTTCTGCATCGTAACTTGAGGACTACCTTTACTGTTAACTCTTACATTATTTACTCTTACAATTATACCCTCAAAGTTAGTAATATTCGTAATAGTAGTAGTACTAAAAATGGAAGTATTTCACACGAGTGTAATAGTTACTTTAACTTACCAAGGTAGTAACAATCTTTTATGCCAAATCCTCTCTGTAATCTTAATTCAATAAAAAATCAATACTAAAACTAAACCGACTAAAAAGTAATACTATAGGCCAAAAGTAGTTTAACCTGCATCAGAGAAACTTTAGAGAAGAAGTACTAATAATAATTTTAAATTACTACATACTAAAATCATGCAAATAAAAGTAGTAGAAAGAGTAGAACCTTGCAGGTTAATAGTACTAAAATACTAGTATTTCACACACTAAGCAGTAATACTACTAGTAGTACTCCAATAGTAAACTAAAGGTAGTAGCACTGTAGATACTAAATGCTCAAAGTTATCTTAAGAATAATTGTAGACCAATAGCTAATAGGTAAGACCAATTTTAGTAAGACTAATTTTAGTAGTATGGAATACTGAAAATCGAAGGGTAGTATTGAGTAGTAGCAATAGTTTTAGTAGTCCTGAATACCAGTTTTAAACTGATTATTACAGTAATCATTTTAGTAGTACTGAATATCAAAGTAGGATGGTAGTACCAAGTACTAGTAATAATTTTAGTAGTTTAGTAGTAGCAATAGTTTAAGTACTACTGAATATCAAATGTAGGATGTTAGTGTTAAGTACTACAAATAATTTTAGTAGTACTGAATATCAAAGTAGGATGGTAGTACTAAGTAGCCATAGTACAAAATAAAGTTAGAATGGTACTAACTAAGTAGTAGTACTGAATATTAAAATGGAATGATGGTACCAAGTAATAGCAAGTATTTTAGTAGTACTGAATACTAAAAGCAGAAGACGACCTGTAGCAGGAAGAGTAGTAATCTTGTTAACAGTACTAAAAGCAGCCATATTTCACATGCTATAGAGAAATACTAAGTATTCAAACTAAACAGTAATGCTAATCCTACATGCTGATATTCAAAAGAAGACACTAGTGTTTAAAGCCGTGGCCTTTTGCAGTGAAAGTTTAAAAGTTTTGCACACAGGAAGTGACCTCTGGAGCTCTTTCTGATTTCCTGTGGCTCTCTCATTCAGTCATTCTCTCGCACAGTTTCAGATATTCAGCCCCCATTTCTCCTTCTCTCTTTTTACACACACACACACACACACACACACACACACACACACACACACACACACACACACACACACACACACA
>JAQMCW010000023.1:30506912-30517065 GCA_030068335.1 Chrysichthys cranchii | reverse complement strand
CACACACACACACACACACACACACACACACTTGTAGATATGTTTATAGATTAATAAGCTTTTAATTGGACATTATAAACTGTGAAACTGCTTTGTGACCATGCCCGTTGTTAAAAGCGCTCTAGAAATAAAATTGAATCGAACTGAATTAAGACATGAAGGTCTGTGATTGGCCGGTCCTCTTTCAATGACGTCCTCTTGTTGCGTTTAGACATCAATCAATCAATCAATAAATAAAAACAACCACCACTCTGGAATTAATGGGATCGATAAACGCCATCCTAGTTAGCATGCTAACCCGTAGCGTAGCATTACACGAACGTAGCATGTGTGAGCAGTTTAGGGGGCGTTCCCCAGGGACGCCTGTGATTGGCCGGCACTCTTCTGAGGACATCATCCTGCGCCAATTTGTGTTTCCTGTTCTTCCCACACAATGAATGGTCCAGTCTGAGCTCTGAGGAGTCCCTGAACTCTGCGTGAACACGTTTAATAACACACGGGGCAAAACCTCAGCGCGGCAGTCTCGTCCTCTGATGCTTTTTTAATCGCCGGGTGCCGAAGCGAGCAGTGCTGACCCAAGTAGGAATAAAAACCCCAAAACGATCAAACCAGAAATGATAATTATGGGAAAAAAAAAAATGTAAGAATAAATCTCTCTCTTTTTTTTTTTGGTTTGTATTTTTGCAGGATCTCAAACCAGAGAGCCTTGGAGAGGTTTGTAGTCGTCCGACGTTAACGGGGGGGGGGATCAATATTTAATCAATTATTCATGACGTTTGTCTAGCGCCTGGCCGAGAGCCGAGCTTGTTTAACTCCTGGCGTCGCCCGTTTCGGCAGATAGCGAAGCTCTGGGTTCTGATTGAGGTTGGAGAGCTATGACTCCAGAACCACGGCTGTACCAGATCATCGAGGATGTGATCCTTGCGGCTTGAACGCTTGTGAACATTTTTCACAGCAACATCCCACGGCTGTTGATAATGTTCTTTTCGACTAGTCATTATCTGGGAGGGTTTAACATGGGGAATTTCACAACAGTTTCAGACTTCCGTATCACGGTATTCCGGTATACCGATACGTCGTTCCGACTGTAATCCCGGTCCTTTGATCTCTGGAAATCTGCCCAGAAATGGAGCTGATCCAAGTCTGGAAGAGTATAAACAAGCTCTAAGAAAAGTTCCTGAATTATCTAAGCTCAAGCCAATCACACCAGACTGCAGTGTAGTCACACACACACACAGTTCTCCCCAAGCCACACCACATACCTGCCTGAAATAGCCACAGTTCACCCGCAATCTAAAAGCGGCACCCGTCTGTTTTGCTTTGGCGCATTCTGCAGTTTAAAAAGGGGCGGTTTTAACAGTTGTGCCATGCACCTGCCAGAAAAAAAAAGCTCCCACACAAGCTAAAAATCACCACACACACTCACTCACACACACACACACAAGATCATCTTGCATGATGTCCGGCGGTTTGTCTGATGAATCACGTGAGCAGCATGATTCATTCCGATAACTATCCCTGTGAATTGATTTCGGAATCGGACAGGGAATCTGTTTGCTCGGGCGATGCCGGCCTGCTTTATTTGGCATCGAGCTAGGCTGCTAATAGATGACTAGTGTCGATCCTACGCCAACGCTTGGATTAAGATAAGAAGTGGCGCTTTTAACATTTACCGTTGGCGTACGTGAGCAGGTTGGAGGAGACCGACCCGAGTTGACAAGTAGGAATTCCAGGTGGATGGAGCGCTTTCTTTGGTTTCACCCCCTTATGGGAAATTGGAAATCCCAAGTTACAAGTCTTAGTCGCAACAATGCAGGAACAGTGCACTCAGAAATGGTTCACTTTAAAATAAGTCTAGCTGAGATGATCCTCATGAAAGTGATCTACAAAAAGATTCACGGGGAAACCGTTTCCATGAAAAAGTTCGACTCGGAAAGGGTTCACACCAACATCAGTAATATGGCAGATTTGGTAATGGTTCATATGAAAACGATTCACACAGGTGATTCATGAAGAAACGGTTCACTCAGACGCCGATGTTGTTTGAATGAAGACGCTCGACTTGGTCAGGGTTCACACCGAAACGATTCAAGTGAAAACGGTTCACACCAACATCAGTATTGTTCTCATGAAAATGGTAGACTTGGTAATGGTTCACATGGAAATGATTCATGCAAAAATGATTCGCATCAAAATGGTTCGCATGAAAATATTAGACTTGGTACCGGGGCACATGGAAATGATTCACACACACCCAAAAAAAAAATTAAAGTAAAAATGATTCATGAAGAAATGGTTCACTCCAATACCAATATTGTTTGCAGACAAAATGTTCGACTTGGTCAGGGTTCACACCAAAATGATTCACGTGAAAATGCTTCACTCCAACATCAGTATCATTCACATGAAAATGGTAGACTTGGTAAATGGTTCACATGGAAATGATTCTCCCAAAAAAAAAAAAAAAAAAAGATTCCTGAGAACATGGTTCACCCCAAAATCGTTCGCATGAAATTGGTGGACTTGGTAAGGGTTCACACAGAAACGATTCACACACACACAAAAACAGAATCATAAGAAAATGCTTCACACCAAAAGGATTTATATGAAAATGGTGGACTTGCTAACGCGTCCCGCAAAAAAAGTTGACGTGGAAAATGACTCGCACAAACATTGTTCACGCAAAAACGATTGCTGTTCAAATAACTGATGCGAAAATGATTCATATATGTAAACAATGTCTTACTAACCAGCTAGCTGACTTCCTAGCGTTGAACTAGCTTCATATCACCAACACACGTTGTGTTAATTATCTCTGTAATGTCTGACGCACAGCTAAATATTCCTTAGCTCAGCATCTCTGTCCCCTGTCCCCCGTTACAAATTGCTAATTCGCCGATTACCTATAGCTAAACGCCACAACGGCACGCTAACTCGTGGAGAAACAAACGCCGCGGATATTAGCGAAGAATTCACAAGTGAGACTTGATACTAAAAATTTGCTTCCTGTGCGTCTGGGGTCTGAACTTAGCCCTGTGGCGACGAGGCTAACGCGGGCATCGCCGCTAAACTCTGCATGCTAAGGCATTCCGTTCGTAATGCTGTAAGCTTAATACTGAGATTCTGAATAGCGCGCCTTAGCAGAAAAGAACGCATGATTTAGCCAGAATGTGGTGTGTGTGTGTTGCACATTCCAAGAACAACACCCAAGAATGAAAGATGCTTATGAGCTAGGAAAAAGCGCCTCAAGGGAATTTTGAGAAGTGTGTGTGTGTGTGTGTGTGTGTGTGTGTGTAGGTGTATTAGTGATTAATTACACCTCAAGTGATAAAACCCACAGACAAGGAGAACATTAAACACATACCGTTATCACGCAATGTTTAAACCTCCTCAGAAAGAGAATGCACGGCTAATCGCGATGCAGCGATAAGAGCGCTAACGCTAGCAAACCATCCTGGCACGGCGAGCGCCGACGCCTCCCCAGGAATTCTGGGTAAAATGCTGGCGTGGGCAGAGACCGAGCGATGAGACAGGCTCGGGGAGAATTCGGCCGTCTTCCATCACAGCTGCATTCCAACACACACACACAGCTATTAAAAGCCAAAGGTCATCTCTACCTACAGCTCAGTCTCCAGGGTCTGATATAGAGAATTTAGCTTCACATGCCATACCACCACTCACCCATTCTCTCTCTCTCACACACACACACACACACCCCTCACTTTATTAAACCCTATAAAACAGCAGCAGGTTGTTCCTGAAGCGACTCCAATAGCGGGTCACGGCCCGAACGTTATTAGCAAATTCTTCTATTGGGGAGAAAAGCTTTGAACCTGTGTATGTGCATGCGTGTGCATGCACACACACACACAAAACAGCATGACAGCATGGTAAATTAGCACTGCTGGTGTTTTTCAGCCAAAGGAAAAAAGACAGTATACTGAGTCTCTTTCTTTCACTCTTAACACACACACACACACACACACACACACAACTGTGTTTTGGTGCATTCTGTAAGAGTGAGGTCAGTCAAGCACAGACTTTATTAAATTAGCAAAAAGTCAGAGAGAGAGGGGGAGAGGAAAAGGACAGAGAGAGAGAGAGATACAGACAGAGAGAGGGGAGAGACAGAGAGAGAGAGAGATACAGACAGAGAGAGGGGAGAGACAGAGAGAGAGGGGGAGAGGAAAAGGACAGAGAGAGAGAGAGAGATACAGACAGAGAGGGGGAGAGGAAAAGGACAGAGAGAGAGAGATACAGACAGAGAGAGGGGAGAGACAGAGAGAGAGAGGGAGGGAGAGAGACAGCAAAAAAGAGAGACAGAGTCAGAGGAAGACACAGGAACAGACAACAGGGAGAGATGGAAAAAGAAAAACAGGAAAGAGAGAGAGATAGGACAAGAGACAAAAGGGAGAGAGAAAGAGATGGGAAGAAAAAAAAATAGAGCGGGACATGAAGAAAGACAGATGGAGAGAAAGTGAGAAAGAATAATGGAGAGAGACAGACAGAGAGACAGGAAGAAAAAAGCAAGAGGCAGAAAGAGAGACAGAAAAGGAGAGGGAGAGAGAGAGACAGAATGATGGAGAGAGAGAGACAGGAAGAAAAAAGCGAGAGACAGGAAGAGAGACAGAGAGAGACAGACAGGAAGAGAGAGAGAATGATGGAGGGAGAAAGAGAGAGAGACAGGAAGAAAAAAGTGAAAGACAGGAAGAGAGACTGAGAAGGAGAGGGAGAGAGAGACAGGAAGAGAGACAATGATGGAGAGACAGGAAGAAAAAAGCAAGAGAGAGGGACAGACAGGAAGAGAGACAGAGAATGATAGAGAGAGAAAGAGACACAGGTAGAAAAAAGCAACAGGCAGAAACAGAGACAGAAAAGGAGAGGGAGAGAGATAGACAGGAAAAGAGAGACAGAGAATGATGGACAGAGGGAGAGAGAGAGACAAGAAGAGAGACAGAATGATGGACAGAGACAGGAAGAAAAAAGCGAGAGACAGGAAGAGAGAAGGAGAGGGAGAGGGACAGACAGGAAGAGAGACATGATGGAGAGAGAGACAGGAAGAAAAAAAAAAGCAAGAGACAGAGAGAAGGAGAGAGAGAGAGACAGGAAGAGAGACAGAATGATGGAGAGGGATAGAGACAGGCAGAAAAAAGTGAGAGACAGGAAGACAGGCAGAAAAGGAGAGGGAGAGAGAGAGACAATGATGGAGAGAGGGAGAGAGAGAGACACGAAGAAAAAAGCGAGAGAGAAAGAGAAGGAGAGGGAGAGAGACAGACAGGAAGAGAGAGAATGATAGAGAGAGAGACAGGAAGAAAAAAGCGAGAGACAGGAAGAGAGACAGAGAATGATGGAGAGAGAGACAGACAGGAAGAGAGACTGAGAAGGAGAGGGAGAGAGAGAGACAGGAAGAGAGACAGAATGATGGAGAGAGAGAGACAGGAAGAAAAAAGCAAGAGACAGAGAGAAGGAGAGGGAGAGAGACAGAGAATGATAGAGAAAGAGACACAGGAAGAAAAAAGCGAGAGACAGGAAAAGAGACAGAGAGAAGGAGAGGGAGAGAGACAGGAAAAGAGAGAGAGAGAGAGACACACACACAGAGGAAGAAAAAAGTGAGAGAGACAGACAGGAAGAGAGAGAGAATGATGGAGAGAGAGAGAGAGACAGGAAGAAAAAAGCAAGAGACAGGAAGACAGAGACAGAGAGAGATATGGACACGGGAAAGGGAACTATGATTTTTCCTTTAATGTGGGGAACAGCGCTGGGCCCTTCGCCCTGACCGACATCATTTCAGAAGAATTCGACTTGGACTCCTGGACGCGCATGACATCATAGCGTGTGCGAGAGCGCTCCGGAGGGGACGCAGCTTTAGGGACGAGAAGGAAAAGCAGGGACGAGAGAAGGACCGGAGGGCAGCCAGGAGAACATTGGGAGGGGCTCGAGACAGACAGAGAGAGAGAGACACGAAGACAGAAGGAGACCGAGAGAGACGTGGGCCGGGAAAACTTGCTCTGGATCGCTTTAACGATCACGTGTGGGCGTTTCCTCCGTCTCCCTTTTCCCATCTGTCCAGAAGTCTGTGCATCTGATACACACCGTCCCCAAAATCTCCCTCTCTCTCTGTCTCTTTTCTCTCTCCTCCCTGCCATTACTCACCTCACACTCACAAGAGCGATGGAACAAATTAATCGGAGAGAAAAGAGAGACAGAGAGAGAGAGGGCCTCTTTCGGGCGGACGCCTGCTAACTTACGTAATCGCGTTCAAATTCGACACGAACAAAATCCCTCATCCCTCACACACGACGCCGCGCCGCGGTTTGTTCTTAAATAGTTTTTTCGTACAGATCTTTTTTTTCTCCTTCCCCAGAGTAATTTTCAGAATCCTCACGTCGTCGTCGTCGTCGTCGTCGTCGTACCATAGGTGATTAATCGGGCCGGTTCGTCAGCGAGGTCTGAGCGGGAAAGCGCCGGCGTGACGTCGCTGCCGGGTTCTTGTCGTCAGAAACCTGGACACACGGATTTACTGGATTACAGGAACGAGAGAAATCCCAATCCTCTTTGTCCGTGATCCGATTGGAGCTAAGCGGGGTTAGCCGAAACCGTTCGTGCCGGTCGTGACGCGGGAAACGGAGTTTTGGTCAGTTATAGTTCGGATTTTTGCCCGAACGACGACATCCTTGATTCCTTAGAACCTGACTTTTCTGGACATGTGTGATAGTGATTATTACAGCGGGAGGTTTAATAGGAAAACGCCACTGCGGTCATTAATGCTTTTCCAGCATCGTAAATTGTCTTGCCAACTTGACGTTACTCGTGAAGCTCAGACGATTAACACAGACAGAGAGAGAGAGACAGAGTGTCACCGAAAGCAGGACTGAATCAGGACACCAGCGCAGAGGCCACGCCTCCTTCCCTAAGACTGACAGCACATCGGCCACACCTCTTTCCCATACAGGGCTGTTCACTTTTTAAGAAGTAAGACCCAGAGGCCACGCCCCCTTTACCTACCTGCTGAAAGTGACTGCTCCTCCTCGTGCTAGCACACTCCTGGCACACGCCGTCTCACCTGCAACACACACACACACACATATATATATATAAAAATACACACAAACCACACTCACACACAGGATGAAAATTCTTCCTAACTCATAGCGCATGAAGGAGTTGAGTCTACGAGTCTACCTCAAGTTACGGCCACCTAGCAACAAACAAACAAACAAATAAATCCCACTCCTCGACCTCGCGCTGCTCGCGAGCCGTTGCGTCGCCGTTAGCGTGTACAGTTTGCATCACACTGCCCGTTATTTCCACATGGTTGCGGCATGACCTTCGACTTGACCTCCTGATTAATCTCCAATACAGACGAGTTCTAATGACAAACCTGACAGTCTAGCAGTTAGCGCAGGCATGCTATCCACCTAGGACATTAGCAGGCTAAGTGGTCAGCTCAGCTAACGCCAAGATCATCCGCTTAAGTAGACCAAGTTTAGCAGTTAGCTAGCTAGCTAGCAAGCAGGGGTGAGGTGCACAAATGTAGTAGCAGGAATGCGAAGAATTTTAAAGGAAACCCCAATCTGCAGGATAGTTTTCCTTGGAGAACAACAACTACGTTTAGGGCAAAAGAGAAGGCTTTTATTATCAGATCAGAACGAAAAAAACGTCCACACCATTCCTTCTTAAGCTCGGTTCAGAAAGTGAGCAAATAACCGTGTCCTAACGATAAACAGGTCATGTCTTAACATTGCTAAGGCTAATAGATGGATAGATGAATAACTAGACACGTGGGAGGGTGGGTGGCTAAACGGCCAGATGGTTCAACGGACAAATGGCCAGACAGATGGATGAATTGACAAATGGAAAGATGGATGGGAGAATAAACAGAAAGGTGGATGAATAAAAAAAAATAGGAGGATGGACAGAAAGGTGGATAAATAAATAGATGGGTAGCTGGATGATATATCCTCACAGACACCATAGAGCATTGAGACTGTGCAGTGAAAATGGCCACGGTGCTCCTCTCACTACCACACACACACACTTAATAATGTGCTAGTGATAGTCACACGTGAAACACACCACAGCACAGCGTGACACACTTCTGGGAATAACGAGCCTATGAACACACCTCCATCATCAGCTGCACTTTACATCTGTCCTGGAAATATGCTTACTTCCTAGTAAACTGAGGTTGGCGACATATTTCCCCCCTCCACTCTCTACTTTGCAGTGCATTTACGGTTATGTCACCTAGCGGTTAGCGAACACGTATCACGCGCCAGTTAGTCCCGCTCCACTAATTGACTGGTCAAATAGGAAGAAGGGATGCTAACTATAAAATGCTAATAAGTACCTTTACTGAGAATGCGAAAAAAAAAAAAAAAAAAAATCAATAGACATGAGCTGGCTAGCCAACTAGCCGACATGCTATGCAGTCAGCGTTAATACAATGTTGATAATAAAAATAAGGGTATATGAATGACCACGGTGACAGGTGCTGCACGTCCAACAGCAGAGACCAGGTTTTAATTACGCGCATGCAAAGTGGACGCACATGCAATCAACCTGTGCAGGGCGCAGTACCCATGTGAACTACAGGGGCAGTATATAGACAGTGCAAAGTGACTCCATTTCTTACAACAGACTAAACAAACAAGAGCTCTCTCACATGTGGACACACGTACGCTGTATTTGCGTATTAACATAAATCAGCGTGTGGCGTGTCAAGCCTGCAGGAAAAGTCCTGCATACCGTTCTTCTGGATCGTCAAGATCGGTACACATGAGGTCATAGTTTCTGACTCCCACGATCACAGCAACAACGCAAACAATGATGAATGTGGTATGAAATCGCTCAACAGTTCACTGGTCGACATGGAAACCTGACTGACAGGGGGATGTTTTGGTTCTGCCATGCCATGTCAAGAGTAAACCAGGCGTAAAGTCAAGCCCCGGAGGGAATGGGAGAACTCCATAACCGACCCTTGATCAGGAACCTTGTAGTAAGGGAAAGAACCTGATGGTTCTGGCAATGACCCCACTCATAAGTGCGATGGAAAAAAAGAGAAAATAAATAATAGGCACGCGCGTCCTAGATTGTTCAAATTATAGCATCAGCAATGTCCAAGTGAAATCCAATAGCTCTGTATTCAGACGCTGTATTCAGAAAGTACTCTGCTCAGCAAATTCAGAGAATGCTGCGGACAGCAGACCGGGTTGTGTTTTGTGTCCTGATCAAGGCCGACCCTGAGAGCTTGCCAGACTGGACGCCGTCCAGCCAAACTTCAGATAAGTCCCATTAAGAGCAAAAACCAAAAAACATTAAGCAGCACTGTGCTAAATTAGTTGGCAGGTTGAACCAGAGTGTCTTGTTCGTTTTGCGTCTTCATTATTTGCGCAAAAGTACCCGACTATTGTCCGGATCTGGTCAAATTTCATAACGGGGCGCCAGGTGCTTTTATTTTAATAAGACGGAACACACCGATCATTTCTACCATTGGTGACAATCAGACCTGGCAGGGGGTCCTGGTTTTGCAGTGCTTTAATTAAAACACAAGGGCATGTCCTCGAATTACCTCCAGAGTGGTAGATCGTTAGCGCTCCAGTCAGATGTCCTCTAATCGCACACCCACAGCGCTGTGAATGACGGTCACATTGACTGCCAGCGGGGGTTTGGAAGTCCTGGCTCAGCTGTGTTGAAAAACATTGAGGTCTTTTATTGAAGCCACCAGGCTCAGGGTTAGGCTTAGCTCGTCAGCTGCTCTGGTTCTGGCCCTCCCATCAGAATATCAGAACCAAAGTACGGTAACTGCTTTCATAAATACTGGTTGCAATTACAGTTGAAACCAGATATTTCACAGCACTTTGCAAAAAACACAAAAACCTTTTTTTCCCCCTTTACTGTCAAACATTAAATCAGAGTAAACTTTTTCTGTTCTAGATCAATAAATATGAACATGTTTTTTTGGATTTGTTAAATGTCAGAATAAGGAAAGAGAGAATTTTATCAAAAATGCACGTACTCTTCCTTAGTATTTGGTAGAATTGCCCCAAAACTGTTTCACTTGGGCCAAACGTTTCGGTATCCTTCCACAAGCTTTCTACAATAGCTTGCTGGAATTTTGGCCCACTCCTCTTGACAGAACTGGTGTAACTGG
>JAQMCW010000023.1:30480418-30493828 GCA_030068335.1 Chrysichthys cranchii | reverse complement strand
GCCTCCAAACACCACCTCATTTTCTACAAGAAATTGAGGAAATTATGTCTGAGAACACATACACACACACACGCACACACACACACACACACACACACACACACACACACACACACACATGTACACCACATTGGGGGCGTCCCTACTGAAACCACATTAGCTACAGTCATCTGTCTCTCTCTTACAGTCCCTTTCACACACACGAAGCCTAACTATTATACACACACACACGCACACACACACACACACACACACACACACACACACACACACACACACACACACACACATGTACAGCACATTGGGGGCGTCCCTACTGAAACCACATTAGCTACATTCATCTGTCTCTCTCTTACCGTCCCTTTCACACACACGAAGCCTAACTATTATACACACACACACGCACACACACACACACACAGCTGCCAACATGTACCTTTCAGCAGCTTTCCTCCTGCTGAGTCTGTGGGGTGAGTTTGCTCGTATTACGTCTTGCTTTTCCATTCAGTCGTCTATTAAATATATTCTTTATTCTATATTGTGGGGTTTTTTTTGGACAATTTAACATGTGGGTAAAATGAATACCTGGGATGTGTTCATGTGTGTAGCAGAGAGGGGGGCCTGCAAAAATGAAATAACTGAATTTGCTTGATTTAGACATAAATTTAAGCTTGCGATCTTTTTCTTTTTACTTTTTGGCTTGTTTGTTTTTTTTGTTTTTTTTTTGCAAAAAAACCCAAAAAAACAAAACAAACAAAAAAAGGGACACGGACTTTGTTCACGCTGTCGTTGTCTGGTCAATAATTTGTCCGGCTTGGCCAATAAGTTTCCCGTTTAAGAATGGACCGATACAAGTGATGTGTGGCGCTCGGGTTCGCAGGGACGGGCTGTAAACTTTTGCGTGCGACGTCCAATCAGGTTCCGTATGCTATAGGTATGTTTGATTTTTTTATCTGGAAGATACACATTAAAGCTCGAAACGATACGACTGGTGAGCCGGACTTCGACTAGGAAGCTTGTCGAATCTTAAAATACACTCAGAAAGCAGAAATGGTCCTAAACTGTACACCCTGCGGTACCCCTTATAGAGTAGGAGTGGAAACGTGCATGGAGTGGACCTTTAAAGTGCCTCTCTGTGGCGTATGAAAAGGTTCCCCAGGTGTACATTATATATATATATATAAAAACACTTTAGTACCCTTATTTTTGGTACATTTGTAGTTTTCTAGCAATTTAAAGATACACTACCTTTAAAGCCATAAGTACTAAAGGTACCAAGGGTGCACACCCTTTTATCTATCTATTTATTTATTTATTTATTTTTAGTTTATGGTAAAATTCATAGAATTTCCAGGATTAAAAAAGCTTCCTGTCTTCGTAACAAGGTCATAAAAAAAAACATTTTTAAGGTGGAAAGGAAGATTTTAAGGTTAAAGAGCGCCTTAAAAGCACTGGCGAGATTTTCAGATCTGAAAAGTGTTCGTTTACGAGTACCGGTAATCTCAGGCGACGTTGCTGTTGCGTCCAACGTGAAAAAAGATACGTAACCTGGTTACCCATGACGTCCGACGTCCCATTCTTCCTTTGGGACTTTCGCACCTGGTCTTTCATGCATGACTGAATATCGATTCCTTTCTCCTTGTTTTTTTGTTGTTGTTTTGGGTTTTTTTCCCGTGAACCTGAGCTCGTCTTTTATTCTTCACCTCTTCCCAAGGAAGTCTTTATACCTTTTATATCAGGGTGGAAAATTCAAAAGGTGTCCCTTCGTGCCCTTAAAAACAATGCATAGCGGGGCATGAAAGTTCGTGAACCTTTGAGAATGTTCTCGCTTTCTGCATGAACGGAACCTTCCGATGAACTCTCTAAAAGGGTCATGAAAAGGTCAGACCCTGCTAGATCCCTGTTTTTTTAAAGAAAACGCCAGCTCAACACTTGATTGTCATCTCACTTGAATTGAAAACTCAAAGTTCCCCTTCAATTTACCTGCTATTCCTAGGGGTTCACATACTTTTGCCATTCACGAGGTATGCCATATTGGATCATTTTCCTCACTAAATAGAGGACCGTGTGTGATATTTCTGTCTCGTTTGTTTACTTGGGTTCGCTTGATCTCCTGTCAGGATTCGTGTAGAAATATACAGATATTCGGCTCATGTTTATGCAGAAATATAGAAATCACAAACAAGCACCACTGTGTTATACGTTTAATATCCTGTATGCACACTGTGCTATTATTCTCTTATTTCCTCGCGGCTTCTAGGCGGGTGGGATGAGAAAGGGTCCTTGGTGTGACATCAATACAAGCTTGAAAAAACCACAATAACCATAATAACCACGTTCTAAGACGATACACACTAGAACGTACAATTTGCGTCCCTCCCATGCTGTCTTTTTAGTAAACTGGAGTTTTAAATACCGGCGGTTGGGACTCTTTTCCACACTCGGAACTTAGCGTTTCATTACAGAGCCCAGGAAATGATATGGACGGCTTCAGGAGTGCATAAACACAGCGTGTAATATTGGCGTGTTTAGTAAACGGCACACAATGTTGCCATTAAAAACAAAGAAAGAAATTTTTCCATGCACATTCTTCATGCGAGTTCATGTCCCGTTTCCGTTCTCAGGTTCTTCGGTTGGTCAGTATCTGTCCAGGTTCAACATGGCGGGAGTCACCGGTTGGGTCCGGTTCGAATCCATGCAACAGACAGCCACCGTGAACCTCAGTGGTACTGGTGTAGACACATGTGGATCCTTCAATCTGACCCTCACCGAGTTCCCTGTAATGTACGGTCACGTGGCCCAGCCCTGTAGGAAAGCCCACATAGGGGAGAGTGTGTTCATGTTGTCCGTTAACACTTCTGTTTCTATTTTGAACATCTCCCGTATGCTCCAACTGCTTCCCAATCTGGAAGCACGGTCTGTATTGGTAGAGACATGTACTGATAAGACGGCTTGCGCAGGAGTCATAGCAGAGTCTAAGGTCACCACTTGGCAGGCTCGGTTCTTTAGCCTTGTGGCCGGGAACGTCTACCTCCGACAGGTATTAGGGCAGCCCAGCGCCACGCTCCTCTCTAACCTGGCCAGTCTGAATCAGAATAACTCCTCTTTTGCTCAAGTAAGTGTTTATCTATCTCAGAGTTCTGCCGCTGGCTGTGAAGCATTGCTGGGCAGCCTGAACCCAAACAGTTTGAAAAAGTTGGGCCAGCTGATGGTAGGCACTCCTCTTGAACCTGTCAAATCCCGTCTAGAGATCCCATCTCTCGATGCTGGATTTCGCTTCGCTCTCTTCAATCTCGGCTCGGAGTATACGTGCGCTGAGGTCCGAACCTTGGAACCGAAGGAGGTCAGTGCTCTGCTAGACATGAGGGGGGTCAAAGGTTACATCACTTTTTACCAGCCATCTCCCTTTGATCTTACAACCCTATCTGTGAACCTCACCAACCTGAACGGGAGGGTTGGGCCGTACCACGTTCATCTGTTTCCCACCCCACAGATGAGGTCACCCCCCGAGATCACTTGCAGCAATGATAATGTTGGGGGCCACTGGAATCCCTTTGATGTGGACACTCAGCCGTCTGTGTACCCCCCACCCCCTGGCTCGACCCATGACCACTATGAAATTGGAGATCTCAGTTCCAAACATGGATCGTTAAGTAAGGCAAATGACATCCAAGCAAGGTTCACCGACTGGAATCTGCCACTCTATGGACCGAACAGCATTGTCGGTCGTTCTGTGGTCCTGCACCAGCCTGACGGAACGAGGTTTATCTGCTCAAGCATTGGATATCCTGAGGAGGTGATCACAGCCGAGGCCATCTTTCAAAGCCCGGTAGTGGGGACTATCCTATTCACCCAGTTAAAAGGAAACCCTTACTCGGACGTCTCAGTGTTCCTGGACTTATCTTACGGACAAGCAGATACTCCTGCAACTCAGAAACACCACTGGCACATTCATAAATACCCCATCAGCACAGAGACAGACAGTGATGAGGCTTGCTGTGGGTCCACTGGGGGACACTGGAACCCCTACAATATCAATACCACTATAAGCAGTTATAAAGTAAACTGTAGACCAGACTGTCCTTTCGCTTGTGAGATCGGAGACCTGTCCAGCAAACACAAGATGCTGAATTTGACCGCGAATCTGGGGAAACTACCTAGCAAGAACTTCTTCACAGATACTACAGCTTGGGTGTCTGGACTGAGCAGCATGATTGGTCGGTCGGTAGTGATCCATGGCCCTGATGAGGCTAGCCGTCGTATTGCCTGCGCAAACATCACACTACTGCGCTTCCGCTCGGCTCACACCGGATCCTGGCAAGGGTCGGGGTCATCAGGGGGAAATATTCACTTCTTCCAGGTTTCTCCCCGGGGTCCAACTAACCTCAATGTCTCTTTCACTGGTCTGGAGGCCAAAGCTAGTGGATACCATGTCCATCTGCTCCCAGTAAAGAGCGGACCAGAGCCTTGCTCCAACGAGAACGTCATGGGCCACTTTAACCCATACGGCGTGAACATCTCGACGTCTCCATCACCGGGGAACGGCACAGTGGATCAGTATGAGATTGGGGATATCAGTGGGAAGTTTGGGATTCTAGCTGATCAGAACCAATTCGAGCACAGTTACAAGGACAGTAACATGCCATTAAACGGACCCAACAGTATCATAGGACGGTCGCTGGTTATCCACTATAGGAACGGATCAAGGTAAGTGCAGTTTTAATGCTATTACTCGTGGGACGCCCCACTTATATTTGAATCTGGAAATCCGTGAGGACAGTTTGATAATGATTGTTGAAAACTGAGTCAGGTTTTCTTTGCAACATTTAGAAGCAGAACAAAGAATTAGTGCTAAAAAAAAACCCCACACATGCCGGTAGGTAGATTAGCTACCCCAAATTGTCCTTGGATCTCTGCAGTGCACATCCTCTTCACCTCGGGTAGGCTCCAGATCGATCAGCGATGAGGATAACGTGCTTATTGAAGATTTATTAACAAATGAGTACTGTATATGAATAATCCTGAAGTGCTTTTGCAGAACTGAATCTAACATCTGGAGTTTCAGTTTAAATTGTGCTTCTCAAGGTGTTTCAGTTCGCTGGTCTTTGGGTAGATTGACCTTTTCAATCTTTGTTAATTCCGAAAAAGGACATTAAATGTATTATTACGTTTTCGTAAAACACACACGTCGTACATTGTACAAGGTAAGTATTGCTAGCGAAACATGCTAGCAGTAGGCCCCTGGAACATATGAAATGTGAAATTCAAAACTGCTTTTTTTTTTCAGTGATATGTGATACACTTCTCCCTTCGCGGTGTTTCTTGAATAATAAAACAGGAACTAGAGACACGACGTGGAAGTTTTCATTTTTTTTTTTTTTTTTTTTACCCCAAGTGACAATGAGGAACAACAGGTGAATACTGTGGGCGCTTCTGGTTTACAGACACTGCGTGGACCAAGTCCTAACATAAAAAAAAAAACAAAAAACAGTCAGCTCACCTGTGCTTGTAAAATTACCCAGAAATATGGTTCCTTCTTTGTGTTTAATATCCTCCAGGATGCAGTGTGCTGACATCACAGCCATGAACTCCCCAGACGGGCACTGGATCATCGCCAAGGCCATATTCAACGGCAGTGTGAAGGGCACAGTAACCCTGGTAATGTCTTTTTTTTTTAGTTAAACTAAAACCCAGACTGAAATTAACAATCTAGGATAGGGCGCCAAACAAAATCCGCATATCTACATCGAAACCGGTAGGCCGTTACAAACGTTCTTTTTTCAGAACACAACATTATGCTGAATTCCAGGCAGTTCGTGTCAACACGAAAACCTGTTTCGGCTCGTGAGGCGAGGTTGGGGAAGTTCACTTTGTTCTTTGTTCATCTAGATTACCGTTAGCTGTGCCAAATCTGCCAATCTGCATGAGCTATTAGAAAAAGAACTTGGGTAATTCATTCATCACAAAGTAGTTAAAATAAACGTCCTAATAATATTCTCTTCAACAAGCCAGCGTGTAGCACTTAGAGGCTAAGTCTACAAAGATTAATTCGGCGTAATGTGTCATTACTCAAAAACGTCAAAAAAAAAACCCCAAAAAACCCTTCCCCCCCATTAGCAGTTAGCTAATCGAGGATCGGTTAACTGTTCGTGGGACTGATAAATGAGTCTCAACTCAATATCTCGTACGCGGTGTCATAGAGAATCCAGCTGGCACACGTGACCCTTTCCATGTCGTCCAGATAAAACGGATAAAGAGGTGGTGTCTCTTTAAATCTGCCACGAAAAGATGACACGCTCGGCTTTCTCTCCGTTCTGTGGAGTGGACGATGAGTGAGAAGACAAGAGGAGAGAAGAAGAGAAGACGTGCAGACGAGAGGACATGGAAATGTCAGACTACATGTGATTTTAGAAATGAATACGCCCCCCGAATACGCCGTTTCCCCGGAAAGACGGGGTTTAGAGCGTGCGAGCCATGGTTCTTCACCAGGTTTAATATTATTATGCGTGTTTAAGTAAGATACAGGCAAACCAACTTTAAAAAAAAAAAAAAAAAGCAGAGGTATATTATTAGCGATTAGTTAATTAGTTGGTATTAACATGGTATAATAATCGAGCTAGGTTTGGTGATCCAGCTAGGCTTGGGTCCAGGTTCCCCGCGACTGTGAGGGATAAGCTGTATAGATACTGGATGGATGAACATAATGGCTTCCACCCTCATTATTTAGCAGCCTATAAAATAGCACTTGATCCAGCACGTCCTATTATTTTGCGTTTCCTTTTTTCATTCTCAAGTTCATTCTCTGACCTCTACTTGCATGTACGCCTTCACGAAGCGCCGAAATCCCGAATCGCGTATTGTGAATAGTCAAACGCCACGATTCTGTTAATTCGTGAACTCTCCTGTAAAAAAAAAAAAAAAAAAAAAGAAAAGGTGAAGCTGGTTTGAATTATAACCTGGTCACACACTCATTTGCTACAAATACATCTCGCTTTAAGCCTTGCTCAGTGTTGTTTTATCCATAACTTACAATCTTTGCGATAAACAACGACTCTGTGGAAGTTTAAGAGACTGTCCGCTCTTTTCCATTCACTTTCAGCGCCCTCGACATTTCATCCGGGAACCAAATTCTTTGATTTCTCGTAGCAAAGAATGATGGAATTGTGTATTTTTTAAGTCGTGGTAAAGCCTTAAGTCCTGAATGGTTTCTGTACATGTAATCAGTCCCAACAGTGTTATCCTGATGGCAGCTTCAGTGACGTGACCCTGTTGGTGGACCTCAGAGCGTCTAACGCTGTTGGCGTGAGTACCACGCTTCACTATGACTCCTAGTAAGTTAAGTTTAGCCAATGACAGCTAACCAGTTAGTACAGATAGTGGTCACGGATCAGTGTTTAATATTTTATACTACTGACTGGCCGGTTGGGGGTTGAAATCCCAGAAGTGCCGTATTTCTGCTGTTTGGCCTTTGAGCAAGATCACTTATAAGTTCATTCAAATCAAAATATCCGCTGAAAATACACCTAGGATGATTTGTCTGCCTGGGAGCAACACCAAGACTATTACAAACCACTACGTAAATATCCCACTAGTTTTTAATTCACTGTTGCGTCTGGCGGTATTCCTGTGTCGTTTTTTTTAAATTTTTTTTAGTCTGACTAGCTGTTTAAACTCATTTTATAACAACGGCATTTACACTTGCATGCTTAAAAATCCAGCCCTGAGCGGTTTTTGTTTCATTAAAGTCTTTCCCCATCACCTTCTTGCATCTTTTTTTTTTTTTTTTTACTTTAACCATCAAAATACAGAACTGACAAATTTCTACTTGGGTGTTTTGTTCTTGAGCAAGATAAGAAATCATGAATCGCTCAGTGGTATGCTTGGATTGGATTCTGTTTCACTTTTAATTTGAGCCCTTTAGCTCAGTTTAGGACTCCTGTTTTACCTGTGAAAGCACTCAAGCCAGCCACTTTGGCCGATGGTTTTATCCGAGGCATTTTCCAGGTGAGCCAGAACACAATCCAAACCCCAAAGCGGACAACCTGAGCGTTAAGGATCTTGCTCAAGAGTCCAACAATGACTTTTTGGTCATTTTTTTTATATAAAAACAACTACCAAAACTACTGAAATATCACTGTTGCTATAGGTCTGTCAGTGATAGTTTATTAATGTATCATCTTCGGTCCAGGTCTCAAAGGCTTCCTGGTACATAACTGAAAGTCCTGTGAATGAACAGGTGGCTGGGTGTCCAAGAAATGGAAGAACTTATAACCCTTTCAACATGACAACTCAGGTGAGTCCTGACTTTATATTTTAGTATACAAAACCAAAGACATGTATAATATTATATCACTAGTTTGGTATTCTTTTTTTTTTCTTTTTTTTTTCTTTTTTTAAAAAACAACAAAAAGAAACAAAAAAACAAAAACAAAAAACAGTTTTAATGTTCCTTGGTGTACAAGTCTCTGGAATGGTACCAGACTGACAAGCACTGTTCTTCTAAAACATACAGTATTGGTTTACTAATGATGGTGTTTTCACCTGGGTTGAGATCTGGTCAGTGTGAAGGTCTTAGCATATGAAATCCAACATCTTTATCCTGATTAATTAAACCATTCAATGAGCCCTCGTGGTGGCTGCGTAGATATGGGCGAGGTCATCCTGGATGACACCACATCCATCTTCCATCCTGATAAAACACCACCTGAAAAGAATATTGCTTGGTCCTCAAACAAAGCTATTTTTTTGTGCTTAAATACTACACACCCTACCATTTTTGTGCCATCCAATTTTCCAGATTTGGTCCACTCCAACTGGTTCTACCAAAAGTAAATATTAATAGAATTACAAATAGTGCTTGTTATCCCACCCCCCACATACATACACCTTCCAGGATAGAAATGTCCACATTAATGTCTTTTTCTTCCCCCCAGAGCTCTAACTGTTCCCCACTCACCTATTTGGCTTGCGAGGTTGGAGATCTGACCAGCAAACATGGCGCCGTCAGTTTAACTCAAAGGCAGCTCTTCACAGATGAACATCTTCAGCTGGCTGGAGACCACACAGGTACACGGTTTATTTTGCACTTCTTTTTTTATTCAGACGTACGATAAGGGTTTTAGGCGGAGGTCACGAAGATAGACCTGTGACTCGAAGGTCAACTAATGTCAGAGCTGCTGTTCCAGAAAAAAAAAACAAACCCAAACCTTCTGACCAATCAGAAAACCAGAATTCAACTCGGGAATATTGGTTGGATTGGAGAACCAACCTTGTTAGTTATTCATTGCACTATTTTGGACATGCACTGTTTTGCGGCGATAAGGTCAAAAAATGAGCATTCGCGATATCCCACAATGCATCGTGGGTAAACGATGTATCCGTCTCTCTATCTTGTTCTAGGTTGACCTCGTTTATGTTTCAGTTTTTGTTCTGATGTATGAAGCGCAGATAGTCAAGAGAGTGCTGAGATGTTAGGACGTGTCTCCCGTGTACATACAGTGGAACCTCTGGTCATGAACTTGATCCGTTCCGAGACTCTGTTCAGCACTTGATTATGTGGTCGTGACCAGTTGCAAAATGCTGGCGGATTTTGTGGTCAGGAAGGCGTGACCAGAGGTTCCACTGTATAGTGTTACTTAATCCAAAAAGAGGATGAAATGAATGTGTGCACATGGCCCTGGAGCTTACTGTAGCATCTAGCTGGGTCGCCTTGCTTAATTTTGTGGTTATGCTGTTGTTAAGCCAACGCTGTTTCTCATATCAGGTCTTCAGAGAAATGCATGATAAAATTCTTGAAAGATGGTTTAATCCGCCTTTAAAACAAGCTTTTTAACAACTCTTTGTGAATGGATCATTCTGAGCGTTGTTAGCATAGTACTTCCTCAGTACTTTGGTCTAAACTGAGATGCTGTTAGACTATTAACACGGTTTTTGCTAAATTAGCTTCATGGCCTAAATTTACACATCCAACAAGCAAACTGTTACAGGATTAGAAGACGATGTCTCTAAAACGCTTTTTTGATCATAAATCCTGCATGCTAAGCAAGATGTTTAGCTAACTTGGGTTGGCTAAACGTTAAAATTAAGGATTAAGGATTACTATGGTAAGACAAGCTCAGTGCCATAACGTTTCACCCGGACAAATTTATGTTACTATCATGAACGTTGTGTCATTTTTTCCCCCTAAAAGTTTCTTCTGTACATGTTAATGGAAAGAAAACCCAAACCAAACCAAAACAAAACCATTTGGTGTTTTTTCATCAGTCATTTATAGATCGCTAGTCCTGAGGGCGGGAAACATCACCATCGATTGTGCGGACATCAAGCCTGGTTCACCGTATGCTCAGCAAATCTTCCCGATGGTCAAATCATTCAGCAGGTATGCCTGATTGAGCAAGGCAGGCTCACTTAGCTAGCATTAGCTTCCTCTCTCCAAACCTGTAGAGCTAGTACAAACTAGCAAACGAGAGACACAAGTCAGAACCTGTACCTGATAGTAAGGTGGATGAGGGCTACTCCTAACGTTTGCCTCATATGAGAAAAAATGTTGTCACACTTTCATATGGTCACAGTTTTGACTCGTAGAAAGTGCCGAAATTTAGAAATTAAAGGTCGGTTGCATTTAGCATGGCGAAATAATAGCTAATGCACATTCCCAACATTATTACTTACAGTTCATGAGAAAATGAGCAACTCACACCTTTTTGGCAGTCAGAAACGGACCACTTTAAACCAAACTGTATAAATAGGTCAACTATGTGAAAGTTTTCTTATATTTTGATCAAGTTGTAGCAATAAAATTGCTTGGATTGCCACGAGTGTTGTCGTTTGAGTTCACATCATGCTAGGTGACTTAGCTAATGTTGGATGACACGACGATTTTCAGTGAAGGAAAATAGTTTTGAAGGTTATCATAACGTTGTACGCTAATTTACGGCAGATTAGTCTAAAATAAATATAGCTATGTAGATACGGAACCCGGAGCACGGAAACTACACTCGTGTGAGAAATTTATGCTAGGTTGCTAGCTTAGTTTTCAAAAGTGAGTACACGTTTGTCTGCTGTTTATTTACGTTAAACAGAGTGGAACACTACTATAACAATACTACGCAGATAAAACTACTTTGTTACCGCTAAGATCATCTAAGCTAGCTTTGTGTTGAGCAGGAAGACTGATGAGGGAGGAACACTGCTTTTAAAAGGCGCCAGTGTGTTAGGAAGTGGTGCCGGACATGTTGTGGAGCATAATCTGCATAAATTCTTTCTTATATTTGGTTAGATATGATTTCCGTAAAAGGGTGGCAGATGTTCTGGAGGTCCAAGTGTCCCGGGTGTCCATCTTACCCGGAGCGCTCTCATTAATGGTAGGAGGGAAATGCCAGCAAGTCACGTTTCTGGTGTCAGGTAAGACGAAGAAGTCCAATTTTATCATTTAATGCTCATCCGACGTGGGAAAAGCCAACGCGGTGCCTTGAACAAGTATTCACCCCCTTGACACTTTTCTGCATTTTGTAGCCTTACAGCTTGGGACTAAACTGACTGTGATTCTATGTCATGAATCTACACAATAGAGTCCCCGAATATTGAAGTGTCATGGAGATTGCACAAGTATTTACCCTCAGTCCTGTAAAAAACCCCTTCATTGCTTACATCTAAAGAGATAGCTACTTTATGATTCCGTATTTCTTTAACAGATTCTGGGTTCCTCCAGGTCCAGGTCCATTTACAGTGTGGCTCATGAACACAATCCGTTCCAGGAACGTGGTTGTGAACCAATTTGTACGTGAAGCAAAGCAATTTTTCCCATAAGAAAGCATTGAAATTTGATTAATTCGTTCACAGGCCTACCAAATAATCACAATATAGTATAAAAAAATACATTAACAGTAAAAGAAACTTATGAACCAAAGTAAAAAAACAGTATACAGGAGTGTAAAATAAAATTCACACTTTGCGTACCTTTGTGAGGAAGAGTTTGGGCGTGAATGAATGGAAAGAGGAGGGGGGTGTTGAGGGGCTACTGTTTGGACTTTATGGCTATAAAGAATTGAGAGTACATCATGACTATGAGAACATCATGAATGGTTGCTACAGACCGATACGTACACATCGTCTCAGGGCGTGGCTTGGAATGACGTAGCCTTAGGATGGCGTCGCTCAAGGAATCTGTTCGCCGACCAAATTTTATACGCGAACCAATGCATTTTTTTTTTTTCATTTTTGGTCGTGAAGCATTCAGCGTTCGTGAACCTCAGGCACCACCGTATACCAAAAGCAAGTAACCCTTTATTTGAATGGAGTCAACTTGCTTGCAATTAATTATGTAATTTCTGATGGCAACACAACTAGGTTAGGGATTTCCAACCAATGGGGGTGAATACTTATGCAATCACACCCTTTACTTCTTTTATTTTTGGGTCGGGGTTTTTTTTGGGGGGCTTGTTTCAACACAGATCTTGTTCTAATGTCTGATGGATTTCCGCAAAATAGGGTATTGCAAGTAAAAGGAAAGTTTAAGCACAGATGTATCTAGGGTAGGACGTAAAGAACCGTTTTTCCGACGTGGTGGGAACGAAACCTTGGCTCTTTAAGTAGAATCAAAGACCGTACGTCGTTTTGTTAAGTGTTATGTTCCATCATTTACAATTATTACTATTATTTTCAATAGGGAATCAACAAGCCACTGTTTTGTTGTATGTTGGCAACATTTCTGAGAGCTCGTTTTAGCGAGGTTATTGAGATTCACCTGATTTTGCTGAGATTTCGTAAACCTGACTCTCATTAAATCCATTTCAGTTCCAGGTTGTAACGCTATAAAATGCGGAATGGTTCAAGGGACTGTGAATATTTATGCAAGCCACTGGGAGTATTCCTTTACGGTTCTGCTCTAGTGATTAGAACGTTCTCACAAAGCTTTTATCCTTCAGCGAAGCTGTAATGTAAACATGATGCGGTTAAGTGGGTTGTGTTAGGAGCTGAGCCACTGCCAGGTCCTTGGGCAAGGCCCAAACTTCTCAAGCATTACTTTAATACACACAAGAGTACGAGAGTATCATATTCAGGGTCGTGAAGTATCTTGGGTCTACTCAGGTTCCATAATCTCTTGGCATAATAATACAAATGTCTTTTTCCAGACATATTTAGATCCTTGTATTCAGTCTTCTGAAACTCTCTGTCTATACAATGAACAATTCAGTCCTTTCAAGGCGCACACACAGAAAAGGAAAATTAGTATGTAACCCGAATCTTGGCTCGAGTGTGTGAGAGCGTCCTGCCTCACAGTCCATCCTGAAAAGGGAGAAGGGTGTAGCACAGAGCGGTGATTTTATATATGTATATATATATACAGACGTGGACAAAATTGTTGGTACCCTTCTGTTAAAGAAAGAAAAACCCACAATGGTCACTGAA
>JAQMCW010000023.1:30456783-30468640 GCA_030068335.1 Chrysichthys cranchii | reverse complement strand
AAAAGGATTTGCGGCTCCGGGTGTTTTCTCTTTTGTGGAAAGCGGGTCCAAATGGCTCTTTGAGTGTTAAAGGTTGCTGACCCATGCCCTAGATCGATCTGCGGATGACGCAAAATACCGGGGGAAATTAGATATATTCGAAATAAAAATCCGTGAATAGCCGGGGATGTGAAATGTGAACCGCGATATAGCGGGGGATTACAAACGTATAAACTTAAAGGAACATTTATTTAGGATGGGAGAAATCCGTGCGCTTCTACAACCTTGCCGAGAGACACGGGGAGGCCGTTTTTGGATCTCCGTTGAAGTTCCCACCTATGGTTCTTTGCCCAATAAAGCATTTAAATGTTTACGCAATCAACATGTGCAGAGATACATTTTGGGCGATTAGACTATTCTCAAATTGCAGCATCTGGAAAATTTTCACATCCTAACCAGGGTTTAAACCTTAGCTCCACTGGAAAGATATTCCGGATAATCAGTTACAGATGAAGGAATGAAGAAGGTGTGTCCAAGCCTCTGGTTAGTCCTGTATGTCTGAACTTCCCAAATCCTCCTTCAAGTCTCCCCAGCTATGCAGAGGATCCATCTGAGAAAGGGTTCGGCGATCCCTCGAGCACAGGACGTCCTGTTGTAGACAGGATTTCCAAATCCATAGTACGGAAACCTAGACATTTTAGCGTGTTTTTTTTTTTATCTTCTCCTTTCCCTCACAGTGCTCCTCCAGTGGTCAGATTTCACAGCGTCAAGTAAACGCTGCTCAGAAATAAGGTTTACACGCTTGATTTAGAGATCTGTCATCACCGTGAATGTCAGACTCCAGGTTTTTTAGGGCTTGGGGTAACAGATGGAGTGTGACCCATAAACCAGGGTGAAGCAGTTAGGGCTTGGTGACCCAGTTTGACCCCTGCACGCGATACGCAAGAATGACTTTATTCTCACGTAAAACGTACGGTATGTTTTTCTTGAACGTCGAAAGTCAGAAAATCAACACGTCGAAAGAAGCGGACCTTAAAGGTGGCCATCAGGTAGAAATCAGGGAGCAAACTGAGTGCGTGACACGCAAATCTCCCAAAGTTCAAGGTATCAAAAATAATAGTATAGTAGAAATAAATAAAAGTTGTAAATGTGGACCGATTGCGGGGCTAGAATGATCACGAGTCTGAACCCCAACAATGCCACATCTATTCAAGAGATGAGAAGGAGGGGCCTACGCTCTCTTCCCTTGTCAATCACACTGACACCAGCCAATTGTGGGCATTTGTGAGCTCAGGGTATGCGGAAGAGGGTAGATAGCTGTGAAACGTGCTGTTATAGGAAAATCATCAACTTGTTGTCTTGTCACATTTGACTGGCTTTTATTTGTAAAAAAAATCAAAAAACAAAAAAACCCAAACTCAACTACATCTATACAGGGGATCCTCGGGTTACATCACAGTTCCGTTCCCCCAATAGTGATGTAACCCAAATGTTGGTGTAAGTCGAAACACACCCTAGCCAAAGTCACTTCCCGATCCTAACACAGTTGTAAAATCATCATCTAGAACATAAAAACACAACTAAGCCACAGAAAAAGATAAAGCACATAAATATCCTGGACTTGTCAGGCTTGTGGGGTTTAGGTGGACACGTGTGAAGGCAGGAGTCAGCTCTAATGTCCCAAAACGGGTTTATTAGAATCCAAGGCTAAGGTACATAAACAGGAGGCAAAATCAGGGTCAGAAACATAAACAGGTCAGGCGAGCGACAAACAGACGAAAAAAGGAGATCCAGAAATCAGAGAAAAAAAACAAGGCACAAAGGTCAGAGCCGACAAATACAAATACGAAAATCAAGGCTTGGCGAGAGTCACAAAAGTAAGCTAATGCTTCACGTCTGTTTATAGTCTTGGAAAGTACTCTCAAAGCGGAACACCTGCTACCGCCCGCGATTCGTCCGCGAATCCTCCAGCACGCGCTGGCAATAAATGCGCATGATGCATGATGCGACGCTGGAGAGGAAAACCTGGAAGAGTGCATCTTCCTTGTGTTGTGTGGAACGGATCCATGACAGTACTGTACACGGCACTGTAGTAACAGAAAAACTGACATCCGATATCCGTGACTGTTTCGAATTTCACTTCCATCGTGATGGCTTTCTTCTTCGTCGAAGCATTTCCATCTGAAGACTCTGACTTTCGTTTAGCAGCCATGATAAGGGCCGAAAAGTCGCCAAACAAAGCAACACAATACGCCGTGTTACTGCATATCCTTCCGCCGCGCGCAACCAAACCAGTTCGCCCACGTAGTCCGTATGTATGACGCTAACGCCATAAACCCAAACACTCATGTCTCAAGTTTTTAAACATTTTTATGGCAGCGAGCGTCGTAAACTCGAAACGTTGCATGTCGAGACTGTCGTAACCCGAGAACCTCCTGTATAACAGATTTATTTAACGTAAAATCTGGGATGACTCATGAGTAAGAAAACACATTTTCCTGAGACCCCTGTGCTTAGAAAATGTAGCACAATCACCGGGTCTCTCAGGGTTTGTGAGTATAAGTATATCATATACTAGAAGTATATCAGGAAATCGGCTCTGGAAGCTTCGCATTAAAATCCCCGTGACGTTCAGAAAAGCTGTCTCACTCTCTCTCTTTCTCTCTCTCTCTCTCTACGCCTTTAATAACTCTTTATATGAACACCCAGATGAGGTAAAAGAGATAGATATACAGGATTATCACCTTAACCTTTGACCCCTCCGGGATTAGCGAGACCTAAATCACAGGGTACGTTGGAAAGAAAAAAAAAAGCAACATTTCTTGTAGAGAATACCTTTCTTTAGTCCTTAAAACCTTTAAGGTATTAAAGGTTAGCGGAGTCAGTAGGTTTCCCAGATCAGTCCTTACGCCGGTATTACATGCGACTGCCGATAACGTGATGCTGTTCTGGGATCAGTGTGTATAGCATGGTATGGCACGGCATGTGCTAATGAAGTTGTGATCGATGTGAGTGAGACACCTAGAAATTAGCATCTTTTAATCTAGTGTTGGTTTAGTCGATTACATAGGAATTGTTTGTTTGTTTGTTTGTTTGTTTATTTATTTATTTTTACCCCTTGGAGCAATTATTTATACAAGAGGCGCAGCAGTAAAATCACACGTTAAGGAATTTCACCCACCAGGATGGGGGACGTGAAAGGCTTCCTTTAGCGGGTAGTTTGACGTGACTGTCACGTTTAGCTAGTTGGATTTCCATGTGAGAACCTTTTCTCGGTGTTTTCTCAGTGTTGTTCGGTGTACTTCGGAGGAAAATTAAGCAAATTAGCTAGCTATCGTTTAATCGTACGCGTGCATCCTCTCGGAAAACATACCACACGGAACATATCGTTAGCCTCATAGCATAATTGCCTAAGTCATTGTTCATTGTAATATGACTTAGGCAATTATGCTATGAGGCTAACGAGATAGTTGAGGTGTGCAGACTCAGCGGTATCCTGACTAGTTAGAGTCATTACACACCGGATCCGACATGAACCTGCGATGCGAAACCGAACCCAATTCGAGTTTTTTTTTTAACGTTTTGCATTCCGCTTCGTGCTCGTTTCAAGCCGGTTTTGCGCCGAGACTGGACGTGGTATTGTGAGTGGACGGTGGAACCATCTAGTCATGATGAAGACATAATAATTATGGACATGTTCTCCAAAGGGAGAACGTTTTGCTGGAACAGAGACATCAACAGGGAGAGTTTCATGATCTCGTTCAAGAGATGAAGCTGAGACAGTGTTTATGGATGACTGCGGTGGACTTCGGGAGAGGACCTTCCATGGGTATCCCGGCTCCTCGCCTTGAGGAGCCATTCACCCATTTTTGACAAGTTTTCTAGTGTGTGACCTCAGTGGAACCCAGCAGATCCCTCATTTGACTGGTCAGGTAATCATTTTCCCATTTTGTTGTGAAATTTCACAACAAACAAGACAGGTCCGAATGAATTTTTCCTCTTCTTGGTAGTTTGGTAGGGGTGGAGGAGACAGCCTGGGTCACCAGGACATCCACCGGACACATCATGAGGCTGGGTAACAGCATTCAGGCCAGTCCAGACTGTTAGCCCGAGCTCGTACCCACAATCCTCTCTGATCCAGCTACAGCTCGAGCCGATCAGCGTGCCAGCTTCTGCTGAAAGGGGGATATTCATTTTGGCCAATGACCCGTGAATAGCTTATTAGGCTGGGTGAACATCGAGGGCACAAAATTAGATTAACCCCCCCCCCCCCCCGTCACCGTCACCCCGAAGCTTCCCAGATCGTTTCTAGAATAAAAAAAAAACTTTTTTCAGTGCATGAATTATCTAACAAAACCGAATTAGACTGCAAAGAACTGGAAAAGCACCCTAAACAGAAATTATATAAACAGGCATTCTTTCAACAGCCTGTCTTTTTTTTCTCCTTCTCTCTTTTATAAATAGTTCATACGAAGACAAAATTTGTCACGTTACCAAGAAACCACAACAATGGGAAACTTACTGTCTATTACGAAGCGCTGAAGAACTGGAGACTCCTTCCTTAAATGTTAAATAAACGTCTCGTCACAAATATAAGCTTACTTATATTCCGGGCTTTCAGAACGTCTCAGGACCAATCAGATTGGAACGTTCAAGAGCACTATGGGAGAAACCCTGATAACAATTTTTAGTCGCTTTTTAAATGTATTTATATTTTATTGGCGTGATAAACGCTCACGGTGACAGATTTCGTAAAGCTAAACACCACCAGGAACACCCTTGGCATGTTGGCCAGCTTTAAAGCTCCCTCGAGGCTCCTCGAGCAGAGACGAGCTGTCTGCACGGGGCCTTCAAGTACAGTAGCTGTAGACACGTACGGCATTTTCATCCGCCGCAGCTGTGTGTATCTACGGCCGGATAAACATACGGACTAATTCGCACATACACACAATACACCGAAAGATAATAACCCCCCCCTCCCACACCACCACCACCCAAAAAAAAACCAAAAAAAAAAAAACCAACCCAACAAAAAACACCACCTGCTGATTTTGGGGTGAATAAAAGCTCATGAGAAATTGCCCTAAAAAAACACACACAATGGAGTAACGAGAGCCAAACGAGGCCGGGATTGCAGGATCGTTTCCCAGTTTAATGTCCGCCCGCTGAGACGTTATTAATCCGAGGCTCTGTCAGCGAGTTCGCCGATTGTGTCTTCTCTCTACGGCTACTCTCTCAACTGAAATCCTGCGCTGCTTTCACTTGTTTCGGAGCCAGCTGAGTCACCTTTAGCCAGCGTTGTGTCTCTCTGGGACTTGTAGCTCAGCTGGAACAATGCATTTGTTGGGTCTTAACGCCGCGCCTGGACGTGCACTGGAAACCCTCACCACGTGTTCCTATCACCTCCATTGCCAGTGTTTATATAAGGGAACCATTTTGCTGCATCCAATCGCCGATGCTATCTTCACTATGCGTTTGCTTTAGGGGGACGGCCTGAGGGTGAAACCGAACGAAACCCCCCCCGTGCACTTGTACAAGTGCATTTGGCTTCACTACAAACACCGCCAAACGACTATGAGAAGTACGGGACGTGTCCGCTATAGACACTGTGCCGTTTAGTGCTCTGGAGAATGTAAACATGCTAGTCCTCTCTCTTTCTCTCTTTCTGTCTCATCTTTCGTCTTATATTAGCATGAGATCTAGGTCCTGTACACAATGGAACCTCATGACAGAGCGCTAACAGACAGAACTTGGAAGCAAGTCTCAGATAAAAGCGTGCTGAAAAACTCCAGTGCTCCAAAAAAAAAAAAAAAAAAGGCACCGTAGCATAGCCTGCGCATAACTCCCGATCATGTCCGTAAAGGTGAAGACAGATTCGGACGCATTTGATGAATGTGAAGTCTGAGAAATGCGAAATGTGACCATCTGGCACGTCTAAAACTCACACTGGAGACTCATTCCGTGAACGTTAAGTCAATAAACTTGTCCTTACCAAAGGCTGACGTATAGATTATTTAACCTTAAAATGTGCACGGCTGTCCTTGCTTCCATCCTGTCCCTTTCCCATCATCGACCATCAAGCACGAGACAAAGGCTGTCCGTTTAAATCGTACCTATGGGCGCCAATACTTTGTTCTCCATGAAAACGCAAGCGCGACCTTAATCAGATCAGGTTCAAATAAACGCTACGATCATTTATCCACTTATGCGTCTCGATCTCAAGTGGGGTTTTCTAAGACTTAACGTGCAATGCGATTATACTGTACATGCTGTATAGTAGTAAAAAGTTAAAAGTATTGGCACCCCTGGGTGCGTTTGGACACCCACTCATGTCCTGTTAAGTCTTTCTAGTTTCATGAGTAGAGTTATGTGATGGGAAAGCAGCACGCACACTTGGCTGGGACGTCCAGGGGCCACGGTGAGTCACGCACCACTCTTTGGACGAACGCGACAAGTGGTGTGGCGTGATTATTAGCCAGGTGACTGGGAGAATTGGGCGTGCAGATAAATTACCGCCATTTGCGTCAGTCCTGAGGTCACTGGATATACTGGAAAGCTCTTGCGAACTAGGAAAGATCCTTTTTGTTGGGTGAAGTGTTGGGGATTTATTGGCTGCTGAGTGTTTCTACACCTGATGAATGAGTGCACTTGTTTCTTAGGATATATGTGTGTGTGTGTGTGTGTGTGTGTGTGTGAGATAGAGAGGGAATTAGCTTTGGGAGAACTGAGAAATGAATTGTTAATATATATGTGTGGTCAAGGAAAACAACTCATACGCATGGAGTTTCTCTGGGAAACACACATGCACTCTGGGGGAAAGCAGTATGAGGGGGCAGGAGAGAGACAAATATAGGCTGAGATTTCACTATAATCGGAAAATGTGGCTTCTTCCAAGCAGCGTTCACAGACTTGGAGCCAAAAAAAAAACCCCAAACAGCCTGGATGTCTCCATGTGTCTTCGGAGTAGCATTATAATTATTAGATTAATATCAGTCAAAGGTTTAGACTTATCTGATATCTGTATACATGTTGCCATATTCTGATAGTCGGCCATGGTGCGGGGGAGTGGTCATGCACTTATTATCGAGTTATTATCGAGTATTTTTATGTCACATTTTTCCCCACAGAAATATGATGCCATCTTTAACCTCATTATCTGTAGGAATAATAACCCAATATAAGGCAATTTATTTTCACTGTGAAGTGATGCATAAGAATTTCCTCATATTCGATGCGTTTTGAAAAGGTTTTACGTTTGTGAGATAAAAATAAAAATCGAGCGACAAATCTAGTACGTTTTTTCAGCTCTCTAGCATGCATAACAGCTGCTGGGACCAAACCTTAATCACCATCAATCCCAAAGACCGAACACTGATCACTATTATTCCCAACAATTAAATGCTTCAACATTCAACATTGTTCCAAATGGCTGGTCACTAATCCCAGTTGTTCCAAAAACCAATCATTAATCAATACTGTTCCCAACTAAACAACTAAACACCACTCACCGTGGTCCCAGTGATCAATCATCAACCACAATTGCTCCAATAACCAATCCCTGATCACCACTGTTCTCAGTGATCAGTTACTGATCACCATTTTCTAAATACTTATCAACACTGTTCCAAAAGACCGGTTACTGATTACTGTTGCTCCAAAAACTAATCACTGATCACGACTGTTCACAGCCATCAATCCCAGATCACCACTGTTCTCACCCATCAATCCCCGATCACCACTGTTCTGACCCATCAATCCCCGATCACCACTGTTCTGACCCATCAATCCCCGATCACCACTGTTCTGACCCATCAATCCCTGATCACCACTGTTCTCACCCATCAATCCCCGATCACCACTGTTCTGACCCATCAATCCCCGATCACCACTGTTCTCACCCATCAATCCCCGATCACCACTGTTCTCACCCATCAATCCCCGATCACCACTGGTCTCACCCATCAATCCCCGATCACCACTGTTCTCACCCATCAATCCCAGATCACCACTGTTCTCACCCATCAATCCCAGATCACCACTGTTCTCACCCATCAATCACCGATCACCACTGTTCTCACCCATCAATCCCTGATCACCACTGCTCTCACCCATCAATCCCTGATCACCACTGCTCTCACCCATCAATCCCTGATCACCACTGCTCTCACCCATTGATCACAGATCGGTTTTGTTTCCCTGATGACCAATCACCACTGTTCCCAATGACCCACTACTGAACCTCAACATTCCTAACAGCCAAGCACTGTTTGTCCATCCGTGCATTCGCATGTCTTCAGAAACATTTCCTTCTTTGATATGCAAAAGACCATGTGTTTATGCATAACAACCAACCATGAATATGCAAATTAGTCAATGATCTCATTCTCAAGTCATTTTTTGAGCATGTATTAGCTCCTTTACCGGGAACAAGCTTTGCAACACCTCTTCTTCTGGGACCAAAATGGGTCGAGCGTTTTCAATTTCAGGAGCGCATCTGGCAGGAATCCGTGGAAAACTGTAAGGTATCACATTAGGAGAAACAAAGGTGAAACTCAGAAGGTTTTTAAAAGAAAATAATGATAATAATAATAATAATAATAATAATAATAATAATAACAACAACAACCATACTGCTGCAGTGTTTCCTTCTTTTTCCAGTCCACTTAGGAGGCCCTTTCCTCTAAGTTTTGACAGGTTTTGGTGTCCGCTGCCAACCAAAACACCCACGGTGTCATTCATGGTACATGGCTCACACTCACCCAGCCATGGAAAAGCGAAGAAAAAAAACCGGCGTGCCTGCACGTCCTCCTGCCTCACTGTGAGGCAGCATGTCTCTCTCTCTCTGTCAGGGTTTGGACAGATACGGGTTATTATTCAGAGACCTCGCTGTTTTAATTGGCACTGTGTGGAGAAGAAACGTCCCCCAAGTCCCACAAGATGGCATGTTCACAAACATACCGAACCGTTTAACCTTTAAAATTCTCAACGTTAAAGCGTAATTTAATGCAACTCGTGGGACGACGGTCACTTCGCGAATGTTTCCCTTTCCACTAAGCTGTCCCTGGATGGACAGCGGCTCGGCGCTAGTGCAAATACGGCGATATTTAGACATGATTATGTGAAGTTCGCTTAAAAAAAAAAGCAAAAAAGAGGAAAAAAAACCCCCAGGTGGACAGCATCAAATTCCAGATGAATTCACGGAGGACCGTGTTTCCTGCACGCTCAGGAACTGCTTTATGGATTTGGGATTTATGTCCAGCTGAGGTCCAGCACTTGTGAGTGAACTGCTACTGACAAGAACAGCAAAGGCTCCGTCAAGAGCTGTCACGAGAATCATTCAGCCTGAACATACTGCTATATTTCTACATATTATATTAAATGTATATATCAAAATCGGGGCCGGGGGTTAAAAAAGCGAACACAGCTGGAACAGCTTCATCAAGCTTTTAATATATATATATATATATATATATATATATATATATATAAATAAATAAATATATATTTCTGTAAAGATTTATCTATGGAAGGAGTCTCTAGGGTGAGCACTGTTTATCAGTCAGTATGATGTCCAACCTAGGAAAGTTCTTTAGACAGAGATTTCTTTCTTTCTTTCTTTTTTTTTTTTTTTTTTTTAACATTTTTTCTGGTTCTCAGAAGCATATTTACAATACATCTTTCGTTCCTGATACACAAACACAAAAAAACACTCCAAACCAGAACAAACAGAGAAATAAAATAAAAACGAATTCTACGTCTATGGTTTGGACCCGTGCTCCTATATGTTTAGGATGCACGATCTTTTCTGTTCTGTTCAATTCGTGTTTTTGTCTTCATGCATGCCTTAGGGCTTTCGACGATTCTTTGAACTGTTCTTTTTCTAGGGAAGCGTGATTGCACAACACGCGTACAACGTCATAAATATTTAAAAAAAAAACCAAGAATTTGGTGCACAAGGGTTAATTTATTCATCATTTTCTGAAATCAACACAGGACCAAAACTATCCATACAGCACACCTAATATTCGGGTAAATGTCCCTTAGGAGGTTTCACCTTGAGCAGACGCTTTCAGTAGCCATCCACAAGCTTTTGGAAGAATTCCAGTTAGATATTTGGCCGCTGTTCTTGGCAGAATTGGTAGACATCAGTTAAATTTGGGTGTTTTCCCGGACTTTTAAGCCCAGTCCACATATTTTCGACAGCGTTGAGGTCAGGACTTGTTTGAAGCTTAAGGTCAGCCTGCTTTATCCGTTCCACAACCAGCTCTCTGATGTGTGTTTGGAGTCATCGCCCGGTTGGAACACCCAACTGTGTCTAAGTTTCAATCATCTAGCTGATAGTTTGAGGTTCCCTTGAAGAATTCTGAGGTTCTTCATTATTCCATTCCTTTCGTGCAATGCAGCAAAGCAGCCCCAGAGCATGATGCTACCACCACCATGCACCACCAAGTTCTGCTAAAGGCATATGACCATGAGCATATAAAACTCGCTTGAGTGTAGACAGGGTTCCTGGAGCTTCCAGTTCATGGCATGGCTCCTGATTTGTTCCTGACCATCCGAAACCAATTTCCTCTGAGCTAAGAGGGACAGTTTAGATCTTCTTCCAAACCTTGGCAAAGTTGCTCCACCTCCACCTCATTAACTTGTACTTGGGAGACAAATCCCTGTTACATTGTGCACAGAGACGCTACCAGCTGGAGTCAATCATGATCACAAACAGGAACTTAAGAGGCCTTGGGTTTGGGAAGTTAAGAGACATTTTGGGACTTTTTTTTGTAATTTTTGGGGGATTTTTTTGCCATTAAAGATGTATAGTAGGTTATGTTATCTGAAACAAACAAACAAACAAACAAACAAACAAACAAACAAACAAAAAAACAAACAAAAAAACCCTTGCCATTCATGGCCACAATGACCGTGTGTAAACAATGCTGGTACTTGTGAAATCATACATCGTTTCTCAATCGTACAATTTGTCCCAGGTTGCCAAACAGGCACTGACCACCACTGTTACTGAAAAAAAGCTTATCTAGTTTAAAAAACAAAACAAAACATGGAAAACACTGGCTGTCAGCCCATACCTGTCTGTCTCTGGTGCGTCCTCCAAACCCCAGCTCAGATTGCTGATTCCGATCTGTTGACATGGTGGTATTCCTCAGGCTCTCATTGAAGAGCCCCGTTCATCCAGCACCCGTTTAGGCGCCGATGTCTAGGGAAGGATAAAAAAAAAAAAAAAGTAAAAAAGAAAACCTCCTGTGGGCTGAGATTATCTCAGTAGCCTTCCGTCATCACAGATCATGCGAGGTTTAATTGTATTCAAGCATCAAACGCAGAGTTATCTGTGAATGATACACTCAATGAAGAGCTCAGAGGACTGAAAGCTTACTTTCAGATACGAGGTTTATGATTTTCAGGTGATTAAACAAAAGATGTGGAATTTTTTTTTTATGTGTGATTGTACTATATATGGTGTGTGTGTGTGTGTGTGTGTGTGTGTGTGCGTTTGTGTGTGTGTCTGGGTCGATAGTAATATTTGTGATTGTATGCCTGTATGGTGTTATGCTAATAAAAAAATAAATAAACAAACAAACAAACAAATAGGGGAAAAAAAGAATTGTTATTCAAATGTGGATTATTCTAATGACTACTATGATTATTCATACATCTTTGTATTAATTAAAAAAAATATTGACCAATTAAATAAAAAAAAAAAAACAGTACAAAAATATCACTTTTTTTTGTTTAAACCTTTCCAATAAAATCTCAGGGTGTGGCACATAAAATGGCAAATCGCAAGAGCTAATGAAATAAATAAATAAATAAATAAATAAATAAATAAATAAATAAATGCATAATAAGAATTTTAAAAAATAATAAA
>JAQMCW010000023.1:30419851-30432601 GCA_030068335.1 Chrysichthys cranchii | reverse complement strand
TAAATAAATAAACACACATATGAATGCGAGAACATGATTTTTACCTTTTACATTTGAACGGTTATTATTTAGTTGTTTATATCTCATAAGCAAAAAAAAGTGAAATCCCTGGGGGCGTGCTGTTTTCGGAAACTAATCGTTAGGGATCATTGGTACGCTTACAACACAGGCCAGATTGAAATCCATTAAAGCGACCTGTGGGAAGATCACACTATCAAAATAAGCCCGCTGCGTACACGGAAGCTAATGACGGGCTAGCACATTATGCTGTTATCTGTTTTTTTAATCAGTTGCTAATGCATCGAAGCACAGCAGTGTGTGAGTGTGTGGTGAGTCGAGGTTATCAGTGTGGTAAGATCCAGTGTGGAGTTAGAAAATTAACAAATTAGTGCGTTAGCGTGATAAGCATTGTTTGTTTATAAAGTTAATGAGCTCGGTGTGGGACTTTATTCTACTTCATGTCATTATTTACAATTGGTCGTTTTTGTTAGATGGTTTATTAATATGCAAAAAAATAAAGTAAAATAAAATAAAAATGCTTAAAGTTAAACTTGCACCACCTCCAATGAGAACCAGAATGGGTTCTTTGGTTTAGATCCCTTGTTAGAAACGTTCAACTTTTTTCTATGTAGACATTCAAAAAGGGTTTCAAGAAGATAAGCTAAAAAAAAAAACAAAAAACTCTTACCTAGCTAGCAATTTTTCAACACTACTGTATGGTTCTAAGAATTTTTGGTTCCTTCCAAAAATACATTTATTTCTATTGCATTTTTATAGAATGTTAATAGACAGTGCTGTACAAAAATCTTAGGCATCCTATTTTTTTTTTTTTTAGTAAAAATTTTATTATTTATTTTTTATGAACTCTGCATTACTAAATAAGTAAAAAAACAAAAAACATTTTAGATGTCCAAACATTACCTTTCCAAAAAAAAAAAAAATTGCATTAAAAAAAATGTATGTCAGTAAAGAACACAATATATTACATAAGACAGCACTTTTCAGGCAAAAGAAAAAAAAACATTAAGTCGCAAGTGCACAAGTGCGGCAGATTCCCCAAGATGCTCAGAAAAACGTCTAGCTCATTTCCTTATAAAAGTGCCCAAACTGTACCTGGGACTATTATTTAAGGAAGAAGAAAAAAAAAAACAATAAAAAAAAAAAAAACACCCAGGGTTGTCACACCAGATTTTGACATTGTTTAGTTTATTACTGTATACTGCATGCTGTCATATTTTTTCTTTTAAATTTCATTATTTTTAAAGTCATTTTTACTTCACAGCATTTCTTTGCATATGCCTAAGACTTTTGCAGTACAGCACTGTACAATTTGTAGCTACAGTATTTTTAGTTGTCATCAACATTGACCTCAAGGTTTCCATTATATTAAAAATGGTAGCATTGCGAAGCAAATTATTATTTACAGAGCACTTTAGTAATGCCATTTCTGGAATTGTACAGTCTAACCTTCTTACAATTAATCGAGTATTTTTTTAAAGTTCCCTAGAAACTACCCAAGAACCTTTGAGGAACTCTTGAGGAACACAATGGTTAGTCCGGTTACTTGCATCTAGTGCCTGGGCGGTACAATTGAAAAAGAATTAGCATAGTTTGACTGGTACTTCATCCTTCCAAAGTCATCTTAAACACATCCATCGCAATGGTGATGAATGCCTTCAACACAGCAAGAGGTTCACGAGCGTGAACAAAGCCAGGGTGCAGAGTGATGCTGTGAGACTGAGGCATGCCGGTGTCCCGTAAATGTGTTTGCTCATGAGGAAAACCAAACAGAACGTCTCTCTGTTTACCTGAGCAAAGAAAGCTCTCCATCTCCATCTCAGAGACAGCTGAAGCTCAAGGAGGTCACTGCGGCCTCTCATCATTGGCCCTTTATCGCTCTCCCGCACATCCCTCACAGAGTCCTGCGAAGCTATTCATAACGTCTCAGAGTTAAGAGAGCTGATCTAGAATCAGGGTTGTCCATTTATATCCATATGGAACCACTTAGACGGGATAGAAGGAGCCTGGACTGGGATCAACCTTCTACTGAAGATTGGCCATTTTGGTCCACTGGGGATGTCTAAAAATAAATCACAATTTGACCTTGAAATTTTAGCAGACATATTCTGACTTCCCTGAACGTCCAGTCCAGAGATATTAAGAAGAAATGTAATGCTTGCAATGAAGTAGTGGAGATCTCCGGTGCATCTGGTGGGTAACGAAGCACTGGAACATAAACAATGGACAACGTATAGGTGGAATATTTTGGGAAAACAAGTTAAAAGTACAAAATAAAGGATTCAGCTCAGGAAGTCTGTGGTTATGTCGAATTGGATCCCCCAGCCTGCCAATGGCTCACCTACCAATCTTCACACAGAGCTGATTAAGTACTGAAACTGCCTTTAAGATGGTGGAGCAAATCCGGTCAAGGACTCAGAACCACAAAGTACAGTCATTTTTATGAATCATTGTTCACCAGGAGCTAAGGAAGTTAGCTATATGGTCAGGAATGCACTTCTGAATCATCTGTCCCATGTCTCAGGCAGGTCGTAGGTTCTTGGACTGAGTTAGTCAGTCAGGCAGTCAGTCAGGTAGTCAGTCATTGGGATCTTGGAGTAGAAAGTTCTCCATCTGCTCTGGTTTACACCGCAGGATCCATTCTTCCTTTCTAACCCCCGCCTTAATAGCTCCCCTCCCTCCTGTCATCTCTCAGCAGGACCTTTCCTACAGGTTTAATAACCCTTGCTGGGATGGTGTGAAGCAGGGGGGAAATTGAGTGGTGATAAAAGGGGTTTTGGGGCTTGAGGGGGTTGGGACAGTGGTCACTCTGCCCTTGCCCCCTGCCCTCTGCAACCCCCCCACCCCAACTTCTTCACATTGATGACTCTATCCGTCAGCAGATGGGCGAAACCCACCCGCGTAGTGTTGACTCAGGCGAAGACGCAAAACAAACGGAGGACTGAGTTCAAGCTTAGCTCCGTTTATCCCTCCATCCACAAGTAGCCATTACACACTGTAGAGATACCATCACATACTCTAACATCAACTTTCCACCATTAACGATCCTGCCATTCTGTTTATTTGATTGGAATAAGAGACGGGTTCTAAATGAATCCAAATGCAAATTAGAGGTGGACTATTCATGTCTTCTTGTTGCTGTTCAGGAAAGATCCCCAGAAAGGGGATATGAGTAAGTTTTCCTCCAACTGGTCCAGGATCAGTTGTTCTGAGGAGATAACCCCCAGCATAGTAAACAGGATGTGCTCGTTGTGATGAACCCATGGCGTTCTCTCTTGTGACCAGAGTGCTACCTCCAGAAGCCGTGTCATGGAAACATTGCACCAATGGGCATTGGCAAAGGTTAGCCATTTAAGGCAATATCTACAAACAAGCTCTGGACCCTGGGGATTAATCAGGAATAATCTGACCTGATGTCTATGAATCCATTAGTGATCACTATTTATGGGATGATGATGATGATGATGATGGGAAAATTATTAAACATTCGAGAGATAAGAGTGATGGAAGGAATTTCTCCAAGGCTTGGGATGAAACATCAATGGATAAGTTTTCATTATTCCCCATTGCAAGCCTTTCCATTTTAATAGATGCTGTAGAAGGAGGGCTCTCTGGGGGGCAATATCCAAAGCTCTGAGTCTGCTAGCCCCGTATCCAGAGGTCCAGGTTTTCATTCCATCATTTATCAAAACATTTGTATTATTCAAGAATACAGTAACAGGAAAATATTTCCTGGTAATGGACCTTGGTGATTAACTCTCCTTTGTGTATCAGTGGAAAAATTAACTTAACAAATGGATTCCTGCTGGAAATTTCCTCACCTTCCCAGCGGAATACATGGCTCTCGTCTTGCAACACCCGAGGCAACCCAAAATCCAAGGAGTGCTACGTATACGAGCATGACTGGAAATCCTGAACCAAGCTCCGAAAGCTGAATCTGAAAGGCAGATTCCTTTCCTCTGGTTTACCGTGCCCAGACAGGAACTCTCCTCCGTGGCTCTCCTCCCTCTTGTTGGTTTTTCTTTGTTGCTTTCCGTTGAAGCGACCACTTAAGCATCTGGTTCTGCATTCAGTGCATCCATAACCCTAAGTCCTGACCCTTCAGGGTCACGATGGATGTCACCGGACAATGGCATGGCTACCCTACTCGTTCTCACTTCAAAAAAAACCCCAGCTTTAACACGACCGAGATGACCCCGTCTCTCCAAGACCTGCGTTCGAATGGGGTGGGGTGTCTTTGTGGTCATCCCTGAAACCTGTCGATTCATCCTCTCTTTGGCAAAGACATTCGGAAGACTCCCTTTGAAGAACAGGAAGGTTGAAGGAACGTCTCCACGTAATGCTTAAAAAGGGAGAGGGGCTCTTTTCTCTAGGTATCTGATCTACCAAAGCTGTTTGTTTGCACAAGAATTCAATCAGTTAACACGCCCCGCGACGTGTCACGACCCAAACGTTAATCACGTTAGATGTCGGCGTGGCTCATGATTTTTGTGGTCCTAATTCCACAGCACTGGGATCCTTGAATTGACCCCTTTGATTGGTTCCCTGCTTTTAAAACTGTTAAAAGTGATTGCTTCTAGAGTTAATTTGAGTTTTCTTTTTTTGTTAGCTTTTGCCGTTTTTGTCAGAGCTCGGTGGATTTAAATCAAATTTTAGACTTTTGTGGCTGAAAATCCCCGGAGATCAGCAGTTTCTGAAATACTCAACCCGGCACCAACGACCATTCCACACTCAAAGGCACTGGGATCATAATTTTTCCCCTATGAAGCTTTTGACCTGTGTCTGCATGAGTTCATGCATTGCCCTGCTTCCACCTGATTGGCTGATTAAATAATTGCACGAATCAGCAGGTGCACAGGTGTTCCTAACGACGCGAGTTGATATAAGTCAAATCTGTGCTTGATGTCTGGACTCAATTTTGAGTTATGCCCATTGTCCTACTGCGTTCAGGTCAATAAGAAGAAATGTTTTGGCGATTTATAGTTGTAGGAATGATAAACATAAGTTGACAGACCCGCATTTGTATATCTTGACTGATGAAAGACGTAAACAGTTCTCGGTCCTGGACTAGAATCTTTGCTTTTATAATTAGAAGTGGTTCAAGGCCAGACACCCACCACACCTAGTCATCATTCCCCCTTCCATTACTGAACATCTGTGTGCAATATGAAGGTTATTACTTAGATTTCACTTCCTGTGAGGCCGAGGGTACCTAGCTACAGCCTGAAAAGCAGGAATCCAAGAGCAGGGGAGTGATTTAACGTCGTTCCTCATTGTTAGCCAAAGACTTGATGAATCTGATCAGATCCCATCCAAGAGCGGTGGGAGATTTAGAGCCGAGTCCCACCTGGGATCGTTCTCTGAAACAGAATGAAAGTGTCCGTCTGCTTTAGCTGTCTATCATTCAGGCGAAGCTTGTTATCTGGGCAGAAATCTGCTTGGGATTATAAATGTTGAGAAGGAGAGCATGTGCCACAATCTAATAGCCAACAGAGGTTTGAGAGCGAGCCAACACCAATCGACTCTCGGTTAGCTTTTAGACATGGGTGGCTATCATAATGGATACATGATCCGTTCCTTAAAAAAAAAAAAGAAAAAAGAAAGAAAGAAAAAAACCTGGTTACCAGCGAAAGAGCTTCCAAAAGTTCCATACTGCGTTCTGAATACCAGACTGTTAAATAAGCAAAATTCCACATAATCGCTAAAGAAATCTTCATGAAACAAGATTCTCTTTCCAGATTGCTAAGGAAAAAAAAAAAAAGTACATAATGTATTCCTGCACCATTCGCCCTTTTTTAATTAGTTCAGCAGTGGATTTGACCAAATGTTCTGCATGTTATTACGTCCTTAGTTTGGAACCCTTTGCATGAATAGTTTTCACGAAATTAGCTGATAAATCAAGATCATCTGACATGTTTTCATCTTGCACAGCCATTGTTGCCACTGGAAGACTCCGTGCGTACGGTATACAGGTTAACGTGCTTTGACTGAGGACTTTTCCATTCAAGCCTATTAATCGACCCTAACATGCTAGCAAAGCTCAATAATCATCATCAGGAATGACATTTTTTGCACTATAGTCTCTTCCTCGAGCACTCAGACACTGGAATAGACCTAAACGTGGGCTGTTTTTAAGTCTTTAATATCTTAACTGGAGCAAACTAGACCATTAACATTACATTCCCCTGTAAGTTAACACTAGCCATTGGAAATATCGACCAATTCTGATTGGCCGTCGTGAAATTTTTAGAAGGAGTCTCCAGTGTCAGCACTTTCGAATCTTTTTATTTATTTAGTTATTTTTTTATGACGCGCTCTTATCAATGATAGCATTATTTTTTACATATTAAAGAACGACGCGTCAGATTTTTTTTTAAATCCGTTTTATATACAGTATAAATATAAATTAATTCCTGTTGCTGCAGTTAAAGAGACAAGAATGACGCTTCATCAGCCTCTCTTTTTTCTTCCCTCTTAAAGGGTTTTATTCATTACATACTAGCAAATGTTTATTACTTTGAAGCGCTTGATTGAGAACTTTTTCCCCAAACTGGATTATTACCAGACCCAGCAAATTAGCAAACTTTTTTTTTTTTTGCTAAACAAATCAGGAAGACAATACCGAAATGGCACAAAATCTGGATGACTGGATGTCCTTAAAACGTTGATTGGAAAGCTCTCAGCGCTAGACTGGTAATCAAACGCGACATTAGCATACATTTTTTTCCCTGCTCCCAACATTCCCAAACTCCCTCCAGACTGCTGAGAACATATTTTCCCGTTTCCATGTTAGTTCACTCCACAGCCACCCAAAATGCCCTGAAATAGACGCCTTCAGCACGGAGACCTTTAAAGTAAGATGTGTCAGGTCTAATTATTGTCCAAATCTCAAGCACTCAGGGCTATATTAAATGTTTAAGCGTTTAACCCTAGCATATTTAGTAGGTGCTAAGCAAAGCTGATGGCTTTTTTTTTTTTCTTCCTTTGAGCTGTCTGGATTACCTAAGATGTACAGAGCTAGCTTTAAAGTTTAAGAACTTTGCGTTGTATTGCTTTATTCCGGTGTACAACTCGACAAAGCGTATTTCGAGCATGGAGGCGCGCAAAAAATAGTTTTCTATTTCCAACATGGATTAGTGGTTATTCAAGCTTCGTGCATAGACACAGAGCAAGACAGAGAGAGCGAGAGAGACCGAAGATGTGATATAAATACAGACAGTGATTAATGAACAACGTCTGCTTCTAATTCCACGTTCTTGGCCCAGCTCGGGCAGACTCTCCCCAGCTTTCCACATATCGCAATGCGTTTTTAATGGGGTCTGAGTGGAAGCTCCCACTCGCTTATGAATGGAAGGAATCCAATGTCGATTTTGATGTGCATTAAACCGATCCAGGGCGAGACACCCGGCCAGTTTCTTGAGAAACATGAAATGGCCTCTCTAAACAGTCCAGAGGTCCCGGAGAACTCAGGGGTTGTTCGGGACGTGATCATATTTTCGTGGAACGTTCACGACACTTCATCTAATAAAGACAGACAAACCTGTGCAGGTTGATTCGAACGACTTGGACAGTTTCCTCCGCATGGATCGTGACCCCGAAATTAACTCCGGCCTTGCTTTCTCTCTTCCCTGATTAGCAACAACGCTCACTGCTTCTGCCGCACGGTTATTCGTTCGAGCCAAGGGACTCTACTACTACAATACATAACCATTGCTCCTAGAGTGGAGAAATTATTCGCATTATGCCAGTGTGATTTACCGAGGATCAAACACAAACCACTGTATGAAACCCAGCGGTCGTGAGAAAATTCCATTTTCGACGTTACGCCGTAAATTTTTGCGTATCTAGGAGGCACAAATCATCCGTAAATACCTTGACGAGTTCCAGTAATTAGGCCATGAAAAAGGAAACTACATGATTTATCCGGTCGTGAATCATTTCTCGGCCTATCTAGCACTTTTTTTTTTTTTTTGGACAGTTGTGGGAAAACGTTACTCCTGCAACAGAGGGCTTCCCTTTCAGAAAAGATTCCAAGAAACCCATTTTGGAACTCTCGAGCCATTAACCATCCCAAAAGTCCTACTTAAGGATGTCTTTTTTTCCCTCAAAGGTTGCTCTTAAGCTAGGTGCTGTCTGGAGTCTTAATGCTGACATGAGAATGTTAGCCTGTTAAACCTAGTATCTGAGCTCCTGTTATAGAAAATAAATCAAGAAATGCTAAAAAATAAATAAATAAATAAATAAATAAATAAAGCACGGTGATACAAGGAATTAAACACTTTAGGGGAAAAACACATCTGGCTTTAATATTCAGATACCCCTGGAGGTCTTGATTAGCTTCACCACGTGTGTCAGATTAGCACTGGAGCTAAACTTTATAAAGATGATGGCTCTCCGGGAGCCTTGCCGCAGTTCAGAAGCTTCGGCGTGTCCAGGGAGCCCCTTCCACTCGCGCTTTACGGTCTGCGGAGATCAGCAAACTATGCTCTTGACAAATAAAGGCGCATGTGTTAGCGACCGAGAGAACGGGACGAAGAAAGCTACTGGCTCGCAGTTATTGCACTTATCTCCAGCGCTTTGAACACGTTGAGGGTTCTTTGGGAACTTGCCAGGTCCTGCCACACAATGCTACAAAGTAAATGGTTTTTTCCTTTCTGTGCCCCGTTCTCACGAGTCAAACACAGGTTTGAAAATCCACGGGGGAGGGGTGAGGGGGTGGGGGTGAGCTTCATATAGTCTACGGGGCTCCCAGTGGCATCTTGACCTCAGCAGCTTGCATGTAAATGAGCGACCAGTTCTCCGTGTGTTCTTCTGTACATCCATGGGTCTGAGTGTACGCGTTGTTACACAAGAGCAGATGCGTTCGACGTAAAAGGGTAATAAGCATGAAGTCCTTGACTAATTCCAAACGTATGGATCTTTTTACATTAACCAATAACCCTGCCTGGTTGACGTGCTCATACATGTGCATTATGAGTATGAGGAAGAATCAAAAAGTAAAGCCAAAATACAATAACCGCTTTAACAGAAGTAACTGGGAGAAACCGTACACAAGATTCCCCATGCAAGACGACGCGCTTGTCGTATGGCTCATCTAGCCTGTGGATTCTCGCCGAGAAGAAGGTTTTCTGCTCCCGAAGCCAGGTGAGCCCCGCTTCCTTTACGTCATCATCAGAGGTGAATCTGCGCCCGCGCAGCGCCTCCTTCAGGGGACCGAAGACGTGATAACGGGTCGGCGCCAGATCTGGGCTGTAAGGAGGACGTGGGAGACGTCGGAACCCGACCCGTCGCGTTCTCTCTACTGTCTCCGCTGCTGTATGAGGACGTCCATTGTCCTGGTGCAGCAAGACTGGTTTTGGACAGCGTTCCTCTTCTTTTGCTGCGACTTGCAGGTTTAAGATCATTTCGCAGCGATGCACAGGAATTTACCGTTCACTGTTTGCCCATTTCGCTAGCTTGTCTTCATTCCAGTTGCCACATCATTTAAACGTTGCCTTTAGATTCTGATTCTCCCTCGGATTTATACTGTATATGATGTAGCTGTGAGCCACGGATTTGGATCGATGTGTCTGGATTCATGAATTTGACTGAAAAGAGTGGAAGAAGATATATGTGGTCTTCCGCTAGTGTAGCCCATCTGCGTTAAAATTCGATGTATTCTGAGACGCTTTTCTGCTCATCACGGTTGTACAGAGTGGCTATGAGTCACCAGGCACCAACAGCCATCCCATTGTCACTTCAAGCCACTTAAAACCTAGGCCCCCACCCCCCACCCCCCATTCTGATGTTTGATGTAAATTTCAATCGACGCTCTCACCCTTGACGTGTTTTTACGCATTCTGATTGGCAGATTGTACGAATGCACAAGTGTACAGGTGTTTCTCTTAAAGGTCAGTGCACATGACCTGACAATCCAACTTTAAAGCTGGTTATTTGCATTAGTCCGAACCCAGTCGTATTACACGAAGAAGGCTTTTATTTATTTTTTTCTTCTTCTTCTGGAGATGGAAACTTCTCAAGCATCGTCAGCTCCCTTCTTTACAGTAACAATAAACTCTCCGTCCAAACTTAGACCCGAGGACAGCAGTGTGCACTGACGTGTTGGTCTCTGACCTCTTCGACGTCAAAAAACGCTGCGTCCGAGTGTATGTTGTTCCAGACAAGAGTGTTTGCTTGCAGTGTTGCGCGCTTTGTCCTGAGCTATACTTACTTCTGCATGTTTACGTTCGGTGCGACGTGAAAGTGAAGAAGTGTGTTGAAAGGGCTTTGAGAGCACACTCGAAACCATGAAACCAAACAGATGTGGCTTTTTTTCTTGCCCAGAATATTAAATTGTTCAATCAGGATTATATAGTATTGTCTCGAACTTGTATAAGGAGAGTTATTGAATCTACTCGGAAGACCTTAGAGTAAAACTTTCATGGGAAATCCCTGTCCTTGGATGCCGTTCAACCGCTTCACCGCTGCCCTTTAACCTGGTTCGAGGCTGAGAGAGGTTTTCAACATGTCCGTAAAAGTGTGGCCGAGATACCAAGGGAAAGCTGTGTAATGTGTGAATAATGTGCGATCCAACCACACACACACACACACACACACACACACACACACACACACATAGCCAACATCTCTAATCCTGACCTTCACCTTTGTACTACAGCAAGTGATTTATTCCTTATATAACACACAGCTAGAGTGAAATTTATTTGCTTGCATGGTCCGTCATGATTTTGAGACTCGACTGTTACAGCTTGCTACACACTCCTCATAGTGAACACTGCATTAAGCCTTGGCAGCCGACTTGGCGTCAATCTCCCCAGTCCGGTCCCTTCACAGGCTCTCTGTAGCTGTTGGAAGCCTGGAAAAATGTACCCTTACCTTGTGCCAGAAGTGGGGTCATTCTCATCTTCTTGCTTCTTAGCTCCTCCCCTGAGGACACAAGGACGGGAAACAAGGACAAGACGACAGGTGTTTGGTCCCAAGTGCGAGGTCACTTATTTATGACTTGCACAGCTGCATCACCTGACACAACACCCTGCGTTCACACACCGGATAAACCCCAACTGGAACATCAGTACACGGGCGCACACATTTACAGAAGACTCCAGGATTAATCAGTATCCCTTTGTTTAACCCTAGGTGTCTCCTTGGTGTCATTCTCCTTCTTCTCTTATAATGTTTTTTCAACTCCAGTTCTGACGAGAAGCCGTCGAAAGACCTCGACTCCCATTAGCGGCGTGTTTATTTACACCGCCCCGTGTTAAGGATCATATTGGGTATTTTAGTGAAAGCCCTGCGCTGGGTAAAACGTTTGAAAGACTGCCCCAAGCGTCCCAGCTGAGCTGATCCTGCAGATTCCACTGTGGAGCTTTAAAGTCGTAGGGCTTGTGATTACTATCTGATCAGGTCAATGCTGGATGCGCAGGTCACAAAGAACAACGGTTAGTGGCCTTCCAGTGCCTACGTACCCCTTTGACGAAGTGGGCGGGCTCGTCTTTGGTAACTTTCACCCTGAGCAATCAGAAGCGAGAGCGTTTTTCGTTTCACACTCATTAGGACAGGCGTCTGTGAGATTCCTGCCGGTCTATTTTAAGCACTTTTTGAAAATGCTCAACCCAGGCTACGAGAGACTTGTTAATCTTTAAGAGCATCCTGTTGTTTTTTTTGACGCTCTCCACAACTTCACACCTTACCTCCCGGAGAGTACCGTGCAGCAGATGCTGGGATTGCCTCCCAGCATCCATCAAAAGCTTTCAGTATTTCAGTACATAAGGCTCCAGTACAGGTGCTCCCCTAGTTCCGATGGTCCGACTTATGATTTTTTGAAGTTACGATGACGATTGCGACACGCTAAAAAATTGTAAGCCATTTAGAAAATATTTAAGGTTCACGGGCAGGCATCGCTGGCAGTCCAGCGTAACAGCACATGACGTACGATACATTTGCACAACGCCCAGATGACACTCGCCTCGCGTGATGCCTCGCTCTCTCCCGCGACTCACAGAGTTCCCTTGTGTATCGGTGTACCGTACAGTGCATTACCGCTTGTTTTTTTGTGTGCTTCAAGAGCTAATTTTAATTCAAACGCATGTCTTCTAAACTCCCCAGCATGTCTCCTACAGGAAAAGACTCCTCGGTAGGCTAGGCTAAGCTAAGCTAAGCAGTGGTTTGACGTACGATATTTTCCACTTACGCTTCATATCTCCAGGCCTCCCTGTATTTTAAAGCTTTTTCAGACTTTTTTTCAGTGATCAATCACTTAGCGTGACCCCTTCTGGGATTAGTAGCAAGAACAGCGCTGAGAAACAGCCGACGAGAGTCTGAGAGGAGTCAAATTCGTTCGCTGTCACGCGCAATCCGGTTTATCACCTGGATATTAATCCTGTTCAGGGGAAGCTGGAGCCAATCCCAGCTGACTTTGGGTGAGAGGTGGGGTACACCCTGGGTAGGTCGCTAATCCACCGCAGCTGGATATTTGTACAAAGACAAAATGTAAAGACAATAATAATAATAATAATAATAATAATAATATCAAAACAACAATAATAAGGATTATAATAATGCTTTGGTGGGCGGCACGGTGGTGTGGTGTAGAAGTTAGCACTGTCACCTCACAGCAAAAAGGTCCTGGGTTTGATCCCTGGAGTCGACCTGGGCTCCTTTCTGTGTGGAGTTTGCATGTTCTCCCCATGTCTGTGTGGGTTTCCTCCGGGTACTCCGGTTTCCTCCCACAGT